>VUQR01033137.1:0-20112 GCA_015108515.1 Hemichromis elongatus
ACAAAGTGGGTGAGCAACTGCAATGCTCGCCATTTGTCCCATATATGTTAATCTTTTGTGCACATTATACACATTTTTCTGTCTCTATTTGTTTGCTATGATTTGCCTTTTGTCAAGTAACATTGCTGCACTAACTATCCCGGGTTTGTTTGTGTAAGTGTTCTGTTGCCGACAAAACAACCATCCTGCAAATCAATGCAAATACTTAGTTGCATGTTTCTTTATATTTTATTGGGTTACAGATGAAGTCATTTGTTCATACTTACTTTGGTCTTTCTTTTCAGTCTTCATAAGGGTCAGGTGTGGGGAAACGCCCACCTAGCATTTCCGCATTTAAAGTCCTGATGATGTCACACACGACATCAGCAGGTCAAACCAAGGGGGAGGGGTTTCTTTTTCCATAGAAATGCTTCCTTTTGTTTGTTTTAGATTTGAAGGGGTTTATTAAATCTTTTGTTGTGTAAATAGAGCCATTTAGTTGTGTAAATGTGCCAATCAGAAGTGTGATAAGGTTTTGTCTGTTAATGATCTGTGTAGAGTTTTAGATCCCTCAGTTCAAGTGAGTGGTGCTGGCTGGTCTAACTGATGGGAATTGATGGCCCTATTTAAAGCCAGTCTCTGCCAGGTTCAGATGGAAAGAGGAGAGGTGAGCTGTTATCAGACCCTTGTATTGTTGAGTTTTGTGTTGAGTTACTTTGGGGGGAGTTTTGCTAAGTTGTATATTGAATTTAGTTTTCTATAAATAAAATTGCTCACCTATGGAGTCTGAAAATGTCTGCGTTATCTGCTTCCCTACCACCTTCCTTGACGTTCGAGTCTGACTACCCTCACAGGTTACAGTAGACACATCCTCGTCTTAATTCCCAAATGGTCATAAATACTAAAGCGACAGGAAGGTGACGTTGCTGTGGAAACTAAACTAGGTATATGAAATAATAGCATGCATGTACGGTTATTTAGCTTTTAATTCAAATAATTACAATCATCATTATTTCGTGAGACACGCGATACATCATAGTGAACATATGACTGGCTTCATTTTTTTTGTCCAACTGATGCTTTCATTTGCATGAATGCAAATCCCTTCAACCTTCTGATGGTGTGCAGCACGAGAGTATAACCTCTGAGGGAGTAACTGAAATGGTGTTACTGTCTGCATGAAGAGGAAAGTTTCTCCTGGAGAAGGTTCACGCTTTCAGCAGGAAGAATATCTGCACCCTCTCCATCCACCCACCGCCATCATCAAAATCCACCCTTCTAAAGACACAGCAAGACCAATTAACCTCCCTCGTTCCCACCGCTATAGGCCTTCCTCTCTAAAGGAAATAACGACATGGGAAACCGGATGGAGGAGTGGCTCTGATATGGAGAGGGGTGTTAATGCGTGGTAATGCAATACGGGGAAGGAATAAATTAGCAAAATGAAAAATAAGAAAACGCAATTTGTCACACCATTGTCGACTTCCTCTCTCCTATTGCAAGTAGAGTATGAATTCACAAGGCGAGGCTTGCGTGTCAGCCCAGCTGCTGCATCTGTGTAAATGAGACTCACAGCTTCATGAAGTGAGACTGCGTATCCTTTCAATATGCAGCTCTGCAACCACTGTGCAGGTCTTGATGAGGGGAGGCAGACGCAGAGGCAAGTCAAGATGGAGAGGGTGCAGCGTGAGCTGATGTGTGGGAGAAAAAAAAGAGTAAACCAATTTTTGAAGTGCGGAGGAGGCCTATAGCCTTAATGGGTTGCAGGGATGCACGCAGCAACTAGAAAAGACAAACCGTGCTGACAGGAAAAGCCAGACTCATTATTCAATTTGTCTGTGAGAAAAACTATGAAGAAAAGTCTCTCAGTCACTGCATATGTTTTCCATTTTATCAGATAAAGGACGATTTTGAATATGCAGACAGCGGTTTATTAGGAATGCTTGTATCTCACGCTATTATCGATTTTTTAAATTTCACAGTGAGCATGAATGATGCACCTGACGGCTTTTCATGAAATATTAATTACTTCACGTTTTATAAATGAGAACAAAATTAACTTTTATAAATATGGGAAATTAAATAAATATTCAAACCTTTTTTTTCATATTGTTTAATAATTTAATAGTTCAATAGTTTAATAATTCCAGTGGTTCTACAGATCTCTGGGAGTAATTATGTGAAAGCAGTTGTATATTTTTTTAAGAAGCACTTTGTCAAGTCTGAGGAAATAACCATGATCATATCATCCGAGTTATCTGGGTTGGAAACTTCAGAGCAGACTCGACAAAAGATCTTACAGTTTGAAAAATCCAAACATTGATGCAAGAAGAATGTATTAGTGGAACTGTAGGATTCAATGGTAATGTGTGATTCCTGCCCCTGCTGGGATATCCTTGGCTGTGGTTTTGGTGATATGATTAATGAAAAAAATATGTTTCTCATGGGTTGAACCTCGGTGACCGTTTACTTTCTGGTCAAAACTTCCAAAACTTTATTCTTGCACAACTAATAATCTAGTATTGCCTTCCACTATTCATTGTTTTAGTGCCAGTTAGCAAATTGTAGTGTTAGTGGACTTTACGACTGTGCTACTAAGTTGTTTTAAAGTTTTGGAGATAAGTCAAGTTCTCGAGATAACAGGTTAAAGGTTTGACTTTGCTCTGCCAATGAGGAAGCTCTCACTCTCTGTTTTTTGCTTTTTCCCATCGCCAGAAACAAATCTTCTTAGAATCCAGAATTCATGATGAAAAGCTTCAAAGGTGAACAAGCAACACAGCTGACAAGGACAAAAGGAAATATTGCATTGTAAACATTCACAAGGAGGGCCAATAACTCATGAGGAACAAAGTTTTATACAAATAACACGTTAAACCAATCATGGAGACATGAATACAGGCAGGAAGCAAAACTAATGAAAGACAGGAAAGTTTGAAGTTTCAAAGTAAAACACAGACAAACAGAGCAGCAGAGACAGAAACACCAAACAGACCTCCAGTGAACAGTGATCATACACAAGAGCCCAAACACAACGTATCACAAAGCTACAATTATCAATGGAATAAATAAAATAATAAAAACCAGATCTAGAATTTATAATACAGTAGAATAAAAAAAAAAGTTAACAAAACAGCAATCAACAAGATACAATAGCCACAAAAATCTAAACTTGAAACACTGGATATCAGGACCTCAAACTAAAAATTCAAAACACTAGTCAAGGAAAAACAATAGGACCGTAACAAATCAATACTTCCTCAGGACTCCTTTACAGACTTCTCTGTCTGATTTTGGTTTGGGGGCTTTTCTGCCTTTATTTTATGTCCAGCAAATGGATGGAGTCTGATTGGATTTAGATCAAGTTACTATCTGGAGTTAGGGTTATATTGGTGCTCTCAGGCGCAAATGCCGCCGTGCTGATGTGAAGTGGAAAAAGGACAAACCTGAAGGTTCAGTGGAAATCCTCCATAATGGTTTGTCAGTATATCAGAAGACTGTGAAAGCTGCTAAATCTGCCTTCCTATCAGGTCTTATTTTGACCAGTTGCCCTTTTTAACATTTTTAACTCTGTGAGTAATCCTTGTGACATCGCATATAAGGAGGCTTCTCCGGCCCTTTGTGAAAATTTTTTAAGGTATTTTATTGATAAAATTACACATTTAAAGGCCTCGTTTTTATCGGTAGTCTCACATCAAGTCCCAGTTTCTAAATGCTCTGCTGTCTTTCAGCAGTTTGAGCTCTTTCAGATGTAAAGGAAATAACTGATCAGTTAACAATCTCCAACTTCTCACATGATATTTTTCCTGCTTGTATTTTCAAGGAAGTGCTGAATACTAGTGTATGCCTTGTATTTTATTAATAGTGAATGCATCACTGTCCTCAGGCTGTGTACCGTCTGCCTTCAAGCATGCTGTTGGTGTTCTTTCAAATTACAGGCCAATATCTAAACTTCCCTTTATGTCAAAGATCCTGGAAAAAGTGGTCTGTAAGCAACTTCAGCCCTTCCTAGATACCAATGGTATTACTGAAAGGTTTCAGTCTGGCTTGAAGCCTCGACATAGTACTGAGACAGCTTTGTTAAGAGTTTTTAATGATCTCCTTTTAACCACTGATTCAGGTTGCACTGTGGTTTTAGGATCTGACTTCTGCGTTTGACACAGTAGATCATAACATTTTATTATCAAGGTTAGAACAAGTAGTTGGTCTTAAGGGCACAGCTTTGTCTTGGTTTAAATCTTACCTCTCAGAGAGGTCATTCTCTGTCACTATGGGGCAATACTCCTCTTCTGCCCCCTTTTCCTGTGGGGTGCCCCAGGGGTCTGTTTTGGGCCCTATGTTATTCTCTCTGTACATGTTGCCCTTGGGATCTATTTTCCAAAAATATAATATCTCTTTCCATTGCTATGCCGATGACATTCAAATTTATTTTCCTTTGAGTTCGAATGGCGTAGATCCATTGCATCCATAATTTCCGCACTATAAGGCGCACTTAAAATCCTTTAATTTTCTCAAAAATCGACAGTGCGCCTTATAATCCGGTGTGCTTTATGGTCCGAAAAATATGGTAGCTCCGACCAGCATACGTGGCCTTAGCATTGTTCTCCTTCTCTGTATCAACTCAAGTTCACAAGCACTAAACAATCTCATAGTGCCACCTACTGAAATTATTTGGGAACAGCAGTTATTTTTCACGAGGCAATTTTAGGTGGGTCACATTATGGTTAATAAAGATAGGAGACACACCATATAAACCATAAGTATCTACATATGTGAGGATTTCTGATGGAATCCAGCCTCCAGTTTGGACAGATAGTAAATACAAGAAGTAAATAATATGCCCGACCCGAATGGCAAACAATTTGCAATCATATTAATAGATTTAAAAATCCAAAGAAACAATTGGAATTAATATTTGATAACTATAACATGCACAGAAAGTCCCACTGAAACCTTTGTGCACCATGACACCATGAAGTCAGACTTTATGAAATCCTTCTTTGTCCTCCTCCACACAAGCAAAGTTTTCAAATGAGCTTTTTAACACAAATGCACAATCACAGGCACACAACGGTGATAAATATTGGTGGGAACTTTGGATTCAACAGAAGGTATTTGTGTGCTGTACTCAACCACACATGAGTACGTTCATCATCAAGCATCTGTTACTTTTTCTTCTTGACTTTTTGCCCCCCGGCTGTCTCACCGTGACTCTCTGCCTGTTTTTGTATGTATCACCTATAAATTATTTAAAGAAACCTTTGACTGTGGGGTGTTCAAATGCTCAGGTACATCTTGAATAACTGATACAGTGACACGATTCATTCATGCAAAAGCCAGTATCTCTATACAAGCTACTGATGAGAGGCTGAGGCACATGAGCTCAAGTAGGAACTCTTAGTAACCCTTGTGGCTTTAAAGAAAAACAACTAAGAGAGCGAAAGAAACACGTTACAGATACTGAGAACACCATCATAGATAAATGTTGGATTAATGTGATTAATGAAATTTCTGTTCAATTCAACAATACATTTCATGAGTGAGAGAATTAAAACCTGCATTTTAAAATGCTGCACGTATTGCACTGGCATTGGAGCATCAGCAGCAACAATAAAAACACATTATATAAAGTATCCAAGTCCTCAACTGGTTTTAATTTATAATCTATGTCAACAAACCATTTTTGCACTCAACTCACTTCTATTATTGTAATTACCTAGCTGCTTCAGATCATTTGAAATGCTGTGATTATGAACTGCGTGAATCTCAGCTACAACTTTTACCTGCATGGTGAAAAAAAGGAATGGAAACACATTTGAGTATATTTTTATAATCTTAAAATAATTCTCTAATGAGGCTACCCTTGCTCAAGATGAATCTGCTGAAGAGCCCATCATCCTCCATGAATAATCCCCCTGTAGCTACCATCCATCCAGCCTACAATAATTGAAAATCTAAATTTAAAATTTAAGGAGAACGTTGGCACTAATTAAATGGATTTCAAGTCTCTGCTAGTGGACGATTTCAAAAACAAGAGCTGGAGGCTTGAGTAGGAGTCCCCTGCTGAGTCCTAATATGCAGCGAAGGCAGGAAAAGACTGCAGCACATTTAGGCTTCTCCAGACCTTTATGGGCAAAAGGAAAAATTCAAGTCCTTTTCTTGTGAGCCAACATAATTACTACATTTTCAGCATTTAGAGTATGATTAAAAATGATGAACTCCAACCAATAAGTAGTAAAGTGCTGAAGTATAAGCTGGAAAAGGCACTGGGTTTGGTTGGCAGCTTATAAACAAAGAGTGTGGACAGGTCAGCGCTTCCCATCCCAAGTGATACCTTAAGCTCAAAGGTTTTTGATTTTCTAAGCTCATCAGTAATGAATAATGATGAGCAGCAAAGTAACTAGTTAGTATATGTGTTGGTGGTAAAGTTTTTAAAAAAAGAAACCAGTACTGTAGTAGTCGTATAACACTAGAAACAAACTTCACATTTAAACTGATGATCTTTTGGCAAAGAGTGCATGCCAAATATCAGCTTTTAGCCATGAATAAAACATGCACTGAGGACAGTTAGTACAAAAAACTTTCATGCTTCATTAAATGATACTTCAACTCGAGATACTTTGCCAGTCATGAATCCATCCAGGAACGGAGCAGCTCCTGACTAAATGCTCTGCAGGACTGTCACAGTCTGCAGGTGGAGCTGGGTGGAGGTGGGTATTTGTGAAACGAGTGCCAGAGAGAATGAGGTATTCATGGACAGGAATAGTATGAGAGTGAGCCAAGAAATAAGGATGTTGAGGTTTATAAAAGAAATAAAATGGATTCAGGTTCACTGCTGGAGTTCAGTACATTTTTATTTAGGTTAAACAGTTGTGAAGAAATCAGGAATCTAAGCCTTAAAATATAGTCAGTTTGACTGATGAGAGTTACAGAGTCACTGCAACCCTTGTCCAAACACTGAGATGGGCAGATGCTAATGTGAGGGACGGGTCTCCTTTATCATGCTACATTAGTAAACAGTGTTTACACAGATGGTCAGATTGGAAGAGAAGAACGAGGGTGGAGCAGCAGCAGCAGCAGCAGCAGCGTGATGCTGTGACTAATACAGCATTGTTTTACAGTTTGGTGTCCTGGAAACAACACCATGCTAATGACAAAGGTGACCCTGCGGCTCAGTCATGTTAAAAACTTGGAAAGCCAATCAACCTACTCTCAAAAAAATACGTCACGTTGTGTGGAAAGTGCAGACAGCTTTTGATTTCTGTTGCTCAGGTTTGTCAGTGCAGTTCGAGGGAACAAGTAACTGTTTGTTCTAGATCTACGTAGGGTGATATGTGGAGAACTTGGACAAATATACAGATGATGGAGAGGGTCGATTGCTGTTTCATTTAGTGTGACTTCAGTCATTTTATTGTGCTTTGTAGCCTTCTGCCTCCTTATGAATTCAGCTTTTTCTTCCTTGTTGTGTTTGCTCGAGTTGACAATAACTTTTACACATTCTGTAGTGTAGTCGTGAACTAACAGTAAGCTAGAGTACAGATTATCTGCTTTTTTAACCAGTAGAAGGTTCTGGATTTGCTCGTGGGATGAGGCACAAATCTCATTAGCATTAAAAAAGATCTGCTTAATCAAACATGTGGAACTGTTTTGGTCACCCTTGTGAACAAGGAAGCTGCTGAAAGTAATATTGTAAGGTAAAGAATTAAGAGGAAATCCCAACAATTGGACGACCCCAGTGACCAAGCACTTGGTGACAGTGAGAAGGAAAACTCCCTTTTAACAGGAAGAAACCTCTGACAGAACCAGGCTCAGGGATCTGCGGCCAGTTAGGGATGAGGGAAGGGAGACGAGAGGGAGAAGAGACAAAAGACACGCCGTGGAAAAGAGCCAGATTAATAATAACTCATGATTAAATGCAGAGTGGTGTAAATGATAAATGGTTCTTATGTAGCAGTTTTCTTCTCTACTTGAGCACACAGAGAGCCTATAAGCACTTTTGTGTCTAAGTACTTTCTATCCAGCAGTTACCTCATCCAGCTCTAATTATAAGCTTTATCAAACAGGAAAGTTTTAAGCTTTAATTTAAACTTTTTGTCATGGTCCCCGTGTCTGCCCAGCCGGCCCCACAAGGCTACATGTGTTTTGTATTCTTTCTCTCTCTCCTTTCTGCCTGGGCGGAGCTCACTGCGAGCTCCCGCCCTTGGCCCGCACGCCTGTTGGCGATTAGCTGTCATTACCTGTCCACTATTTGAGGCTGGGACGCAGATCTTCGTTAGTGATCCTCTCGGCGCTTGTGAAGCTGTGCTTAAGTGTTTTGTGACTTGTGAGTAATCTCCCTCTCCTGTGTGATAGTTTTCCTCCCCGGACCTTTGACCTTCCTGCCATGCGAACGTGAGTGAGTTTGGGCGTGAAGACGAGAACTTCCCCTTGGACCTCTGGAACCCTGGATTTTCCCCCTCACTCTATATATTCTGCACTGGTGTTGTAAATAAACTGTGTTTGGAAATGTCAACCTGCTCTGCGCTTGTCTGCGACAGTAGAGAAAGCTGAAGGCTCTACCTCCCATTCTACTTCTAAATAACCCAGGAACCAGAAGCAAGGCAGCAGTCTGAGAGTGAACTACTCTGTTGAGATGATATGGTACTATGTGTTTAATGCAGTCTTGCCCAACTGTTGAATTCAGCACCAAATAAATGTTACTGAACACCCCCCACTACATTTGGATACCCAAATGCGACTCTGTAAAGTGCTTTTTTGCACTGACGTGAATCTGAATCATGTATTGAATCTTTTTAGCCTCAAATAGAAATAGCAAAATAAGTGAAAAAGGTGTTAAAGTCAGTAAGACGGTGTTTTCTCAGTGACGGTAACAGTCACTGCCAACGTGGGAAGCAGCTACTCTGCTACATTCAAAAGATACTAGAACCTAAAAGTTCATGTATTCTTATTTTTTACTTATTTTAGTTTAGCTTCGACAACCACACTCCAGGTTACTGCAAACAGTCCAGATGTCCAACAGTCTGCCAAAATGTCTCTCTGACTCTAACTTGAACAGACAGAAACTTCAGGTGGCCTGATGGTCCACCGCTGTCAGAGAAGGGTCGAATAATTTATAAGACACCTGCCAAACACTCGCTGCATCAGAAATCACAGCAGCACTTCAAAAAAAGTTTTGAAACATTGCTGCCATCACTCCTACACGTCTGGACAACATTAGAGATATACTGTGCATTTATTGCCTTCACCCCCACAACCTAAAACCTATCAAGTCCAATTTTAAACCGAGTCTTTAGCACAAAACATGAGTCTGTAAATAGATGTATTAATAATAATAATGGATTGCATTTATATAGCGCTTTTCAAGACACCCAAAGCGCTTTACAATTCCACTATTCATTCACTCTCACATTCACACGCTGGTGGAGGCTACAGTAGTAGCCACAGCTGCCCTGGGGCAGACTGACAGAAGCCAGGCTGCCATATCGCGCTATCGGCCCCTCTGGCCGATGTACATCCCCACAATGTAAATAATACCGACACACACAGTGCCACTTTACTTGTGAAACTTTTTCTCTCCGTTTTCTGAAAAGAAAACACACACACGCACGCACGCACGCACGCACGCACACACACACACACACACACACACACACACACACAAGTGGGCATTAGAGCACTTGTGCAGCCTTGAAATGGAAGACCAAAGGAACATTAATGGAGCTATCAAGCCTCTCACTGTCATCCTTCCGACCATACAGACTTCACAAACAACCCTGTTGCTACTCTGCCACAGAGAGCTTAACCAATCTAAAGCAAAGCAGGGGAATAAACAAGTCTGTAGAGGAGAGGAGATGAGAGCAGAGCCGCGATGAGAGCAAAAGATCCGAGGAAGAGCAGGGAAGAGATAAGACACACAAATACAGAGAACGTTAAGGTTTTTAGGCAGCTTTGCAGTGTAATATTAGTTTTTCTATTTATCCTAAAAAAGACCCAGGACACTCGTTCCCTGCTTATCCACTGTCTCGGAGGACTGCACAGCAAGTCGGCTTGACCAAAACTTAATTTGTATTTAATAAACTTTTATTAAATACAAATCGCGCCCTTTCAAGTTCACTGTGGAGATCATAGACATCATAGGGATCATAGGGAGGGTTGGATTGTGCTCACGGGTCACTAGTAACAGTTTAAAGAAAAACGCTGCCTGCTTTTAAAAAAGTGTAAGCAGTGGTTTCAAGTTATTCAACTATATGGTTATTTCAATAACATAACGTCAAAATCCTTCATAGACAGTATAAAAAAAATGACCAAAAGAAAAATGACAGCATGAAATCATATATTTGTTAATTTTTATTTATTTGGAGGCAGGAATGAAGAGAGTCTTTTCTAGAGAAGAACAGGAGCAGTCTGTCATTGATGGGTATTGCAGAGGGGAAGCAGGTTAATCTACTCGTCACTTTCCTCTTTCTTCACATTTCTTGCATGCAAACCTCTCTCCCTACGACACTCCTAATGGCAGCTGGTATCTGAGCAAAAGGAATCAAAGCTAACTCCATGCATAAACAAAAACTAGCTAATCACAAAACAGCACAAAGGAGCCACGCTTTGGTACCACGTGGAGGGCAATGATCTAGCTTCAACAAGGGAGAACTTCATCGCCATCTGACTAATCGGCTCACCTCTGCACAGGTGAGTAATCAGCAATGAACTTCATATGTAGTCAGCCAGGGCAGAGACCCAGGAAACACTTCACCTCTGAAGCACACATGTGACAACACTCAACTCCCCCCACTCACACCCGCTGAGGAGAGCCAGAGCAAAAGGCAAGTTCATACCAGGAAGACCAGGGGGGGCATGGTATGATGCCCCTATTAACGCCTTATGGAAGCACAATGTTTCATTTATATCGATAGAAGCTAAATTATATACGATATATTATAATACTGACATGTTGCCTAGCACCTACCTAGCAATAGGCTAAAAATAACCAATTTTTGCATCTATGCAGCTGCAACACAACACACAAACAATAGTGTGACATGAAAGTGTTCATACATACATTTATATATACACACATATATATAAATGTATGTGTGTATATATATATATATATATATATATATATATATATATATATATATATATATATATATATATATATATATATATATGTGTGTATATATATATATATATATATGAGTATATATAAATGAGATATGAGGAGGACTTTAGGAAGAAACTAGAGGAAGGTAAAAACAGCAATGAGCCCTTAAACGAGAAGTAACAACCTAATTTTCAAATGTAAGTAGGCAGAGCGATGTGTCAGTCAGAGCCCTGCCTCTGCTTTCCTCAGTCAGACATCCATGACATGAGGCAATGAGCTCACCTGTGATCAGGAAAAGAGGATCCTCAGTGTGTTTGTGTGGATGCTTTGAATCTTAACTCACCTTCTTTGACTCTCTGCCTTGTTTCACTTTCCATCTCGCCCCTCTCATTTTTCTGCTTCACCCTGTTTCACCTGCTTTACATCACACAACCCCCCCCGTCCCCCGTCCCCCCCCGTCCCTGTAACTTAACGTACAGTATTGCCTCCTGTCTTTATCTTCTCGTCCCATGCTGAGTGTACCCCAGTGGCTTTACATCTAATTGAAACAGAAGTCTCGGTTCTATCAGATGTAGATTACACTGGCATTTCATGTCTATTTTAATGCTTGAATTCTGACCATTAAGAAATCCCCTGTTATCTGAAATGCTCCATTTGTGTGTTTGTCACTTTTACATCAGACATGCTGACAGTGTGCTGCTAGATGCTAATGAAACATATAGTTGTGGTTTATTTATGATTATTGATCATTAGTTTCTTTTTTGAAAGCCTCGCAGTCAATCCCAGCAGTCACTTTAAAGCTAATTATGACAGTATATTTGCACCGTGGTAAACTGTGCCAGGATTAACCACTATAACCATACTTACAGTAGAGGACAGTAACTAACCCCAGGAAAGCACCATTTATTCTTCTTTTCTTTGCTTCTTCTGATGTCACCACGGTGGATGATCTGCCTCCACTTCTCTGTGTCCAGTACTAGCATCCATCTGTCACACCAACTGTCTGCATATCCTCCACTCCACTACACTCATGAATCATCCTTGTGCACTATTTCTCTGTTCTGTAGGTAGCAGTGTACTGGTGCCAGTTAATATATTTACTCTGCTACTGACACAGCAGACAGTACAGCCTGTGTACCTGCTGCAAGTTTAAGCACTGTTTTGAATTTGTATGTAAAAAGGGCAAAAGAAACATCTCTGTGAAATGCAAATCATAGCAGTTGATAATAAATGTGTGTCAGCTGGAAGAGCTCTATTTCAGCTTCCATCTAGCACACCTGCAGACTCACCTGCAAACTCGCTTTCTTTGCACCACATGATATTGGTCTTACAGCTCTGAAACAGCAGCAGCTAACTTGTATTCACCTAAAGCTGCTTCATCAAGGGAAACTAAGGCGCTTGTTGCTACAGGTGATACAACCAGTGTTAACTCACAGTAGAATAAGGTAAACGTCAGTAAATTCAGATGTTCAGTAGATTGTGACCTTTTTTGTTTTTGGCAGCATGGAAATACTTTAAGGAGTTCACATTCTCAGTATGCAACATTAAAAGGAACAGTTTATAATGGAAATAATCTTTTATTGTAGTTAAGTTACTTTAAAAAATACTATTACTTCTCAGTGCATGCTTCAGTGGAAACACAAACATATTTTATTGGTGATGTGGATCTGTAACCTGTAAGAGCTAACACATGGATATTTCAGTCCATCCTGAGGCTAACATGAGGAGACAGACAGTAATGCCCACCAAGTCATCTAATAGGTATGCCCTGTGGAAAACTCAAATATGGACTGTAATCATTGCGAGGATCATGCTAACATTCATTAGGTGTCTGTGTCACCACAATGTGTAGCGTAGTGCACGGAGCTGGAGAGGCTGCCCAGCTTGCATGACATTTGCTGGGTGCATTCATGCCCCCTTAGAAGCGCCCCTGTAAACTCAAATTATACCGCCACCATTTCTTACAAGCACAAATACCTCTGCCAAAACCTTGATGTGTTGAGCCAAAGCAGAGCGCAATCAGCCACAGTAGTGTCCTAATAGGAGCTAATGATTAATGGCAGTATATCAGGCTGAATGCTAATCAACTCTGTGATGCATTTGACTGCCTTGGATCTGAATCTGGCTCGAAATTATAGCACTTAGACACAGCACAGAGTTTTTTTTCTTTTTCTTTTATTCTTTTTTTTTAAAGTGAGAATAGAAAAGACAGTAAGGTCCTACAAAATTGTCCATTCAAAGACAAAGTTAAGGAGCGATAATTTTGGATTTAAAACCTTTCATACAAGCTGTCAATTATAAATAATGATGTTATTCAACTCCCTGTGGTTAAACTCATCTAGGCACTCAGCCAGTCATACTTCGTATCTGAATGTATTATTATTGCATTCAGTTGAGTTTCTTAAAGCCAGCCTTCCAGTGATTTCAAGTTTTTCTTTCCTCTTAACTAATTTTAAAGGTCTATATTCATCCAAATACGACTGAAGAAAGTATCACTCGTCTTGGTCTTAAATTATTCATTAAAATCTCATGCCGGTTCTCTCTCCATGTTTGCCTAATACCTCTGCAGTTTACCAGCCATACTTCATATCTGCATAAAATATTATATAAACAACATCTCATTTATTCAAGGTGATTCATAAATCCTGCTGTCAACTGTTCCCTGTTGAAGGTTATAGAAATCTCCTTTCAGTGAGGGCTGTCTGTCACATTAACAGTACAGTTTTACAGTTTACTTTGAAGTAGCAGTACTGTCACCAAAAATGTTAAGTTCCTACAAGGTCCTAAATAATCAAGCCCCATCTTATAGGTTAATGTTTGTTTATATAGCACATTTTAAAACAACAACGTTGATCAAAGTGCTTAACAATCAGCAAAAAAACTAGCGAGACATTAAAAGGCAATGCAAAGGGAACAAAGGGAAAAGTGAGTTTTAAGACGTGATTTAAAGGAGTGAATAGACTCAGAAGTGTGAATAAAAGCGGGGAGGTTATTCCAGAGTCTAGGTGCAGCAAATGCAGGTGCCCGATTCCCTCTGGACTGCAGCCATGATCTTAGAGCTCTGCTGGGGTTATACAAGTGGAGGAGTTAACTCAGATAACTGGGTGCCAAATTGTTTAACATTTTAAAAGTATGAAATACAATTTTAAAATCTACACACTATTTGACAGGGAGCCACTGTAAATTAGCTAGAACTGGGGTCATGAGATCATACTTTCTAGTACCTGTTAGAAGGCGTGCAGCAGCATTTTGAACTAACTGCAGACCGTTTAAGAGAGGACCAAGGCTTAACTGCCCCAAAGGGGTATGACTATCAAAGACAGTTACTTCAGTTTTATTTTCATTCAATGCGAGAAAGTTTTGTGATAACCAGACTTTAACATCATGAAGACAGTTAAACAAAAGCTGCAGTGGGTCAGAAACATCCAAGTTCAGGGGGAAGTAAATTTGGATGTCATCGGCATAGCAGCGGAAAGAGATGTTATATTTTTTGAAAATAGAGCCCAAAGGCAGCATACACAAGGTCATTATCCTAATCACCTTGTAGTACTATATCGCCCAATTAGACCACTTCGCTCTCGCACTGCAGGCTTACTTGTTGTTCCTAGAGTATTTAAAAGTAGAATGGGAGGGAGAGCCTTCAGTTTTCAGGCCCCTCTTCTATGGAACCAGCTTCAGTTTGGATTCGGACACTATCTCTACTTTTAAGATTAGGCTTAAAACTTTCCTTTTTGCCGAGTCATATAGTTAGGGCTGGACCAGGTGACCCTGAATCCTCCCTTAGTTATGCTGCAATAGACATAGGCTGCCAGGGGATTCCCATGATGCATTGAGTTTTTCCTTGTCAGTCACCTTTCTCACTCACTGTGTTAACAGACCTCTCTTCATTGAATCATACCTGTTATTAATCTCTATCTCTCTTCCACAGCATGTTTTTTATCCTGTCTTCCTTCTCTCACCCCAACCTGTCGCAGCAGATGGCCCCGCCCCTCCCTGAGCCTGGTTCTACTAGAGGTTTCTTCCTGTTAAAAGGGAGTTTTTCCTTCCCACTGTTGCCAAAATGTTTAAAAACATGAAAAATATGTAAATCAAGAATGAAGAAGAGCAACAATAATAATACTAAAACTTGTGGTTGTTTTGCTTGGATTACTGTTATGAAATTGAATTGAATGTACTTGCTTATCTAAGATGGAATGTTTTTGTTTTGTTTTTGTTTGTTTGTTTGTTTGTTTGTTTTACTCTTTTGCTTTGAGCTGTATGTAAATGAGCTGCTTGCTAAATGATCTTTTGTTAAAAGAGTTGGCATAATAAGCATGTGCTTCAGCCAATACCTTTTTGATTAGCCTTATCTCGTGCTTTCTTCCTTTGTTGTAGATCTTTATTCTGCATTCATTGAGAGATTTGAATGCTAATCAAAAAAAAAAAGAAAGAAAAAAGTTCTTGTGTGACATTAACAGCGTATCTCTTATATTCTAATATATATTTTTCCTCTTTTGCTGCATCTCCACCCTCATCAGTGGTCAAACAATAAATCAATACACAAATACTATTGTTGTAAACAGTGAGGAACTGGGAACATGAGAAATTCACACATTGTTTTAAAATGTTACCTGTTCTGCTAATTGTACAGCAATGGCATAGAAACTCAAAATGCTCTAGTTTTCTATTGTGTAACCTTTATTTATTTAACAAAAATGTTCAATATTGTAATATTCTTAAAGATGCAACAGTTTAACTAAGAACACATTTCTAAGGCTAAGAGACGTTTTCTACTTCAGAGCTGCACATTTCTTTGTGTGTTTCTGTGGACATCGAGGATGATGCCAAATGATGCATCTCGCCTTTAATTGAACTACACTGAACAGGCTCCCCTGACCTCTTACAGGTCTCCACAGTTCTTCTGGCAGTTTTCATCCACTTTAACAGTAGTTGGCCTCTTCTCCTGTGAATTCCCCTTTTCCCACTCTGCCGTGATTACTGTCAGTCTTTTACACAGACGGCGCTGATCTTGTCACCGTCCTCTTCCCAGGCAGCTGAGCCCGTTTTTTATCTCCTACTGAGGAAAAAGCTTCTGTTTATTTGTCACTTGTCATATCCATGTTTGATGCCAAATGGGTCTTGTTTGCACTCTTTTATCACCATATTTTTGGCATTTGTTTCAGGTACAAACAACTTTCTCGCCATTGTTCTCTGTGGAGTCTCATTTGCATTTACCAGTTTTATTCGTCTTATCTTCCCTGATGAGGTGCTCAATAGATAAGTTACCACTCTCTTCCCTCAGGGTTTTGTACTTTACAAGTTCTCATAAATGAACGAAGGACTTGTCTATGATTTGCTCCACCAAAAACAGAGTTTGTAATTATTTGTTATTAAACTAGAACATATTTATGGAGATTTATACAATAATTATGTGGGTGGTTTTTATAGAAGAGACACATACCTCTCACTGCTTCTCTCTCTAAGCTGTAAAAGATATTAATGGAGTTAAATAATGAAAAATAACGGATGCTCAATTGTGCAAAAGTGTGTATCTAAAAAGTGTGTATAATACTTCATAGTCAGAGAGTCAGTTACTGAGTACATTTTAATGGTGACAACAACTGTAGCTAGAAAAGTTCTAAAATGCATATAAATATCAGTGTTATTGCTCATTGATGCTGTTATATCCATTTGATTTTGTCATTCTCTTTTATTATAATACACAACAAAAGGCCACTTAAAAATGATCACTGTGTGCAATCCAGCTGAGCACTACTGGACAACATGTGGATGGATATTTGTGTGTGATGTGATCTCTCCTTGTTGCTCATTGCGTGTGGCGTAGGGGACTAGTTTGTCTATGTTGGCACTCGTCTTTTAGAGAGCCAAAACAAAAAACGACAGAGAATCTAAGATAGACAAAAAGTACACAAATCACAAAAGTAACTGGTGGAAAATATACATCGAAAAATAAATCCACCAAGTTATCTCAGAGTGCAGTATTAGATATCGGCTCCAGTGATGTCCTGCTTATGGAGGAAAGTGCAGACCTGGGCACATCTTGAGCCTTTTTGTAAATGCAAAAAATTAAAAGGTAAACCGACTGAAAGAGTGCTTCATATGATCTCTGAAGCTGCTCACTAGTTCATGTATTCTATCTGATCATGGCAGAAAAGAGCAGGCCTGCTTTCTCAACATACCCACCATGCATTATGCAAAGAAACATTCGAGGCCTTCATACATATTCCTACACAAGGTTATGCACACGCACCCATATCTTGATGACAGCTTTTAATTTTTAATTTTTTTATTTTAGCCAAATAAAACTCCTCCTTAAATCTTGCTTTAATTAACCCTCCTCACACGGCCATTATTCAAAGTACGCCTAAACAATACACCCACTGCCAAATGCTCGGTTGTAAAGTCTCTATATTTTTTGCCTTCACTGACTTGTGCGCTCTAGAGAGTGCTAGGCAAAAGAAGAAAACAGGAAAAAAGAGTCATGATGCATGCCCAACTATTCAAAGCAAGGACGAACTCAGACTGAACACCAAGGAAATTCTAAAAGGCTGGTGCGACGGCATGTGTAGTCAAGGGAAATATGAGAGTGCACGTGAGTTCACTGAGAACAGGGAACTCGTGTTTGATCAGGAATTCTTCTGCAGGATTTTGCTCATTTATTTCACGGTCGCATTGTGGCTCCGCTTGTAGTTAAAAAGAACCGTTGTAGGTACTTTATGACATCAAAGAACTGGGTACTGTTACACGGCAGCAACAAAAAGAAACCCTGATTCAGTTATCGAAACAGGCCGCACTGGCAGCAGGTCAAAATCAAAGAGGGTGCTTCTGAAAATAGTGCTCGAAGTTTTGGTGCAGATTGGCTGGGTAAGCAGTGGTATAGCCAAAAATATCAGCATGTCATTAGACGTGCATCGCGATGAGCAGGTCAACACGAACCTTTTGTTATTTGCACTTCTAGGATAGACACACAAAGAGTAGGATAAGAACAGGGTTTAATTCATAATAATAATCAGTTTTTTCTCTTCATTCCAGTAACAATCTGTATTTGAAAAGAGCTGCTGATAATGAAGAACTCAGAGAATATCCCCCAGCTATGAACAAATTCTTATGTTGCTGTGAGATCCTTAATATACACACTGCTTGTTTATCAGTTCAAAAGGCATGAATAGATCATTATTGTTTCCACTGCTGCACAGCAGTACAAAGAGTGGTATCGGGTTTAAGGCAAAGGCTTTGAGTCAATAATGGACTGGCAGCAAGAACATGAAGTTTTAGAAAGTGCACACCAGCGTGACTTCCCAAACACGCCTGTAAAAAGCTTTTAATTCATTATGTTTAATTAATTAACTAACAAGCTAAATCTAAACAAATGAACACAATGACAAAGCAGACAAACGTAGGAGTGCTTACTTTTGTGTCACAGTGGCATCACAGCATAGTGTTGGAATCTGTGTGTAAAAGTTAGCAGAGACCTGCAAACTGTTTTTGTGTAACTGTGTGGCGGGCCTTTAACCTCTTTCTCTTAAAGTTACACTTTTGGAAACAACAGTTGCTTCATTCATGTGTTATTTGCACGTATCGCCACACCCTGACAATATTCTTTGGCACACAATGTATATACGTGTTTTTTCCCTTATAAACACCATTTCCACTCAGTAGCCCAGAACGCTACAACTCATAAATTTTGTGTTCAGTTCTTCATTCAAATTCTGTCCGAGGGCCGTCTGAAAGGTTGGAATGAGTCCCGACAAATTGTTTTGTTTCATGCTCTGTCTTTGCAATCATTGAGGTCATGGCATGAAAAATAGGTCTTGTAAAGAGCTGACCAATAAACAATTACATGCAAATTAGCAAACAAATAAACAACATGATTAATTAATGAATCCAAGAAGTGAAGTGGTCTCAAGAGAATGTCATTGCTCTCCATTGTCTCATAGTGCACTCCGATGAATTCTTCAAAAGAAGCAGACAGTTGATAACAAAATGATTAATTTTCAGCACACATTTTAAATTAAAATTTGACTCAGTAATTAATTTAGCTCAAGCTTCTTCATCACCAAGTAAGCTTTTTTGTAACTATATTATAGCTTCAAAATATTACATGATAGTTAAAATTAATAGTAATAAGCTCAAGAGCTTCAGATTGACTGAACAAGCAGAAAACCTCTTCAAACATCAGACCAACTTGAACCTAAACGTAGGGAACAGTAATAGATCATACCTGTGTTACCATCAAGAGTGCTAAATGCACACAAAGCGATAAAAGCTGCAAAAATATATAATTTATACATCAATTTTAGCCTCAGGGGTTAAACTGGGCCAGAATGATGTAGTTGAAGCATCATTCTGGCCCAGAACGAACATAAAGGTAGTAATGGTTTTATACTGGCTGGTAATTTCAAATGCAACATCTCTAACAGGTCAACAAATAAGAGCAAACAAGAGCCAAACTGATGGCGTGCAGTTTGTCACACAGCGTGCTAAAGGTCCAACTTCTCTGTTTACATTTATTTTCATGTTCCTAAAGAGCTAACTCATCAGTTAAATGAAATTAGAAGAATGAAGAATTATATGTTGGATATATTATATTATATTATTATAAATAATTAAGCATCTTATTAATATATGTTATTTATTTGATAAATATAAATTCAATGACAAACCATGTGCAAAGGAAGGCTGGAATTTTCTTATTTATTTCATTGTCACCTGAATATCTCACTCACACAGAAACTAAGAGAAACTCTGTCATGCTACCCATTTAAACCAAATACAGTTTTATCACATGAGTAATAAGAAAATAAACAGAAAATGCAGAGCAAAAGTAAATGATAAACCCTAATCTATGGTGCAAATTAAAATTAATATGCATTAGCTAATGAGAAATCACAGGAATACACTCACAGTTTACACTGACTCATTCAACGTGAACAATCTGATTTTCCCTGTTTAGATACTCATGCATCGCTATAATTATCCTCATAAGGACACTCACATCCCTGCCACACTCTACATTTATTATTTTTTTTCTCATC
>VUQR01033138.1:0-14441 GCA_015108515.1 Hemichromis elongatus
TCTTTATCAAGCTGTGCTCCGTGTTTTAACCATTGCTTCTGTTCTGTGTGGTGTGCTGTTTTCTGTTCATCCTTTAACACTTCAAGTGGGATGTTTGTGATTTCTTCTGTGATCAGTACGTGTTGTGTCCGCTGTGCTGCAGATTTAGCTGTTTTGTCTGCAAAAGTGTTTCCTTTCGTTATGTGTGTGTCATCCTTCTGATGTGCTGCACATTTACATAATGCTAATTGTTTCGGCAGAAGTACTACTGCTAAAAGCTTTGTTAACAGTTCTGCGTGTTGTACTGGTGTGCCATGTGAGGTTACCATGCCTCTATTACTCCATATTTTAGCAAAATGGTGTACAGCTGAAAAAACATATTGGCTATCTGTGTGGATGTTAATGCTTTGTCCTACGTGTAGTTCACATGCACGTATTACTGCTGTCAGTTCCGCGCTTTGTGCTGAGTGCATAGAAGATAACGGTCGTGCTTCTATCACTTCTGTCTCTGTAGTCACTGCATAGCCTACTTTATTTTTCCCATCAGGGCTCTTTGATGCGGAACCATCTACAAAAACATCTACATAGCCTGTCTATATTAACAACTAAATTTATTGTCTCATAACTGCGTATAAACATTTGACCTTCATTCAAGTTCATCATGAGGTGCTTTTCACAGACAGTCACAAAGCTCTGTACACAGAAAGACTAAACTGAATAAGAAGGTAAAGTGCTATAATAGCCGATAAAAAACAGACAATAAAATAAACAGGTAGTTTAAAAAATAACTTTTTAAAAAAGAAATGTCTCAACAGAAACCCCGTTTAATGTTAGTTTGTCTTTTTAAATTTTAGAGAGCACAGAGACAACTAAATATACAGTGGGGCAAAAAAGTATTTAGTCAGCCACTAATTGTGAAAGTTCTCCTTTCCATCCTAGGTCTTCCTCAACTATGAGAGGGTAAATGAGAAAAAAAAATCATATTGTCTGATTTTTAAAGGATTTATCCGAAAATAATGGTGGAAAATAATTATTTGGTAAAGCAAAAAAAGTTCATGTCAATGCTTTGTTTTATACCCTTTATTGGCAGTGACACAGGTCAGACGTTTGCCGTAAGGCTTCACAAGGTTTTACTCACTGTTGCTGGTATTTTGGACCATTCCTCCAGAGCAGTGATGTTAGTTTAAATAGTTTAAATTAAACTTTATTTATCCCTCAGTTCCTCCAGGAAATTCAGTTTCCTGTAGCACAGCACTGACAGACGTTGCCTGATACGGAGTTGGAATACCAAATAAAGGGAAATGAGAGTACAAATATAAGCATAAATATAGCATATGTACACATGTACACATATATATAAATACAGAATATGTAATAGAGATAAATAGGAATACCAGTAACTATTGCACAGTCAAGTATAAAAAATAATGCACAATTAAAAGCACTACAGCTTAGTTGCCCCCCCCAGCGAGGCGTTAAACAGTTTGGTTTCGTGAGGGAAAAAAAAGAGTTTTTAAATCTGTTGGTCCTGGACTTTGGGAGAAGTCACCTGTCACTGAAAAACCTCCTCTAGTTGTTTATTTGCAGAGGATGTCCAGCAGTGTCCATCATGTCCAGCAGTTTCTTTAGTGTCTTTTTCTCTGCCACTGTCAGCAGTGTCCAGCTTCATACCAACCACAGCTGATGTTTTGGGGCTGTCACTTTTCTCACTTTTATATATATAGTGTGGAGGATGCCTTAAGGCAATCAGATATAAAACACAATATTTCTGAGTGTTTTATTTAGTAAATCGGTCAGATTTGACCCGAACACGACAGGAAGGTTAATCACCTCCGCATTTTCAACTGAGCTTTGCTCATCACTTCCCACTGTGGGATCATTATATTGGTTTGCTTTATATTACAATCATTATATTGTTTTTCAATATATTGGAATCATCATAGTGGGAAACTATTATACTGATTAGTTTTATATTATACTGTTGACTTAAAGAAAAATGCCTGTTGCATAGAGTCATGGCCTTCCTTTTCTGATTACAATAGAACAGAATGTACTGTGCAGGTTTTCTGCCCCCTCCCAGGGCATTTCTCCTGCTCGAATGCAGTTATGGTTATATGATTATATGGAACTAAAGAGAATTGTTGATTGAGCATGATACACCGCGTGTGGTTCTTCCTTCAGCCTGAAGAGAAAAGAATTGGGTAATTCCCAACAATATGTGCCGTGACCCGGATCTTTGGTGTGCTGAGGAAAATTAATTGGGACGGAGGTGATGTGACGACATGAACAAACCACCCTGACTCTCCCTCTGTGTCAGTACCCTAGACCGCCAATTCTCAAACCAGAGTTTCCTGCCAACCCAGTCCGTTTAAGGTCATTTTCCCTGCTTCCCCTGTCTGGAGTTTCATAGTTCATGTTCAATCAATTCATTTATAAGCACATTTAAAAACGACACAGGTTGACCAAAGTGCTGAACATAGTACAAAAGCAGATCAAACACAGACAAAGAACAAAACAAAACTCAGTCACAATTAAAAGCTAAAGAGTAAAAATGTGTTTTCAAACGGATTTTAAAAATGTCAAGTGTTGGAGAGATCCTAGCTTCAAGAGGTAGACTGTTCCAAAGTTGTGCAGCAATCACAAAGGCCCGGTCTCCTCTGTTTTTTAGCCTGCTTCTAGGGACAACTAGAAGCAACTTATCAGCTGACCTGAGAGTTCTAGTTGGAGTATTTTTCAGAGAGGTATGACAGAGATAATCCATTTAGAGATTTAAAAACAAGCAATAAATTCTTAAAAATCAATTCTACAGCGTACCGGAAGCCAGTGTAAATGAGCCAAGACGGGGGAAGTATAGTCATGTTTACGAGTGCCTGACAAGAGTTGGACTGCAGTATCCTGAACTAGCTGAAGACGAGAAAGCAGAGTGTGGCTGATACCAAAATAAAGACCATTACAGTCATCAAGCCTGGATGGAAGCCTGGAGAATTTGTTTCTCAAATGAAAAGCTGCTATCAAAGAACACTCCCAGATTCTTTGCAAAGGGATTTCTGGACTTTTCCAGAGGACCAAGGTCAACCTTAAAAGAACAGTTAGGGCCAGAAGGTCCAAATGATACAATCTCAGTTTTTTGGTCATTTACACATAAATTTTAATGCAAACCTCGATTTAATTCATCGAGGCAGTCGAGCAAAACTTTTAGAAAGTCCGTAGAATTCTTTTTAAGAGAAAAGTAAATTTGAGAATCATCAGCATAACAGTGAAATGAGATTCCATGTTTCCTGAAAATAGAGCCTAATGGGAGCATGTAAAGGGAACAGAGTACTGGGCCCAGGATAGATCCTTGAGGGACCCCACATGTAAGAGGGGCGCTATGTAGCACTTTGAAACCAAACTGAAATGTTTCTGAGATGTCATTAATTTCCAGAAAGGCCTGGAGCTGAAGAAGACAATTATTTTTTCCAGGATTTAGGACAGGAAGGGATCCAAAATCCTTGCACATTCATAGTTCATTTGCCATAAATGGTTTCATAGCCTTAGCTCTTGGTTATTGTATTGTACTATGTCAGTCTAAATAAAATCTTCTAGTCACTCAGCTCTGAGCCTTCATTTTTCCATTTCTCATTGCTGGCTACTGAGCCCTGACACCCCCAAGGCGAATCTTCCAGATGGGGGCCCACAAATCCAACACAGGTGGGTCCAGTTGTCCAGTATTTTAGTTTTCAAAAGAAACATATGTGACAACAGCAAGACCACGATTCCAACAACAGACTGCAAGCCAGTCACTTCACTCAGTCGAATGCTGAAGAAACAGCAGCCTTCTTGGTGTCCTTGTGCAATTCCACAAGGATCGAGTAGTAGTTACTGCTGATATCAAAGAGATATTTCACTGTTTTTTCTTTAGTTAGAAAACACTAAAAAGAACTTTGTGCAGTTCTTTTTGGTATTCATATTTGTAATTGAGCTATTTCTATATATTAGACCTATTTCTTGTATTTTGTAACTTTGTAATATATTGTTTTATTTAATTAGTTCAGTCTGTTGCTGTTCTTTTTGTCTTGGAGCAACTCTATCAACATTATTTACTTAGGGATTAATAAAGTATTCTTATTTTGATTCTGATTCAGAAGAGTACTGTTACTCCTTCACATTAAAAGACATCTGAATATGATGCTTCTTGGATACATTCTAGATGAGGTGTTACGGGAATGTCTAGGACGAGACCCTGTGGCAGACCCCAGGCATGCTGCTGAGATTATGTCTGTCAGAAGGATAGGTGGCTGGGCAGGAGGAGGCATGGCATCCCTTCTGAGACTTGTGCACCTGAAGTCCAGGAGAAAGAGCAGGAAATGAAATGGGTGTATTTTTAATGTATTAATGTCAAGAGATGCTATCATGTGCAATTCCAGTGAAAGCGTTGGTGAATATCCCACAAGAGATTTTCTGGGGTGTGGTGGAAAGAAAAGGAGTAGGAGGAGTAAGATAAGTCACATTCACATGGAGAGCTTTAGTGTTCAGCATCCTTTCATCTTCTTTTCCCTTTCTGCTCATGGAGATCCTGTATGGACAACAATTGTGCTTTCCACAGCTGCTCAACACCTCCTGTAGGAAGCCGCCGCAACATCATAATCAGACCATGTTTCTGTACATCCTGCTTTCCTGCATCTCTCTGCTCACAGTGACTCTCAACGTCCTGGTCATCATCTCTATCTCCCACTTCAGGTGTTAAAGTAAATCTTACTGTCATATACTGTGTTTGACCTGAGCATCCTTGGTTTAGTACTCTTCTACCACAGTCACCTTTAGCCTTGCTCTCTTTGAGAAATGAACAGTTGATGTGTTAAATGTGAAAGGTTTGTGCTCCTCTCAGAGTCATGTGGAAACTAGAGGTTTGCCCTACTTTTTGGGGACTGCATTGTTCTGTATGCTGTTTATTTGATTATATAGATTGTTTATTGTATAATGTTTTACTTTCACAACGGGTACAATACTGTAGCTTTACAGCTGGTGCAGGTTTATTAATATTATGTCACATCTTTCTTTCTTGTCAGGCAGCTTCACAACCAAACCAACCTCTTCCTCCTCTCTCTCGCTGTCTCAGACCTCCTTGTTGGCCTCCTGCTGATGCCACCTCGAATCCTCCTTTTAGGGGGCTGCTGGTTTTTGGGCAGCTTCATGTGTGGACTGTTTTACTATGCCTCTTTTGTCCTTACATCTGCCTCAGTAGGAAACATGGTGCTTATTTCATTTGACCGGTATGTAGCGATTTGTGACCCCTTGTCCTACCAAACCAAAGTTACTGAAAGAAAAGTCCAAATCAGTGTGTGTCTGTGTTGGGCCTGTTCACTGCTCTACAATGGCATGATACTGAACAACTTTCTGAAGCAGCCACACAGATATAATAGTTGTGACGGGGAGTGCATAGTTGTAATTCACTTCATAACTGGCGCTTTCGATGTCGTAGTTACCTTTATCGGCCCCATTGCTCTTATTATATTTCTGTACATGAGAGTATTTCTGGTGGCGCTGTCTCAGGCTCAGGCTATGAGATCTCATGTTGCCTTTGTTACTTCACAGGGCTCAGTTAAAGTTAACATTAAGAAGTCTGAGAGAAAAGCAGCTACAACTATTGGTGTTGTTGTGGCTGTGTTTCTGATGTGTTTCTGTCCTTATTTTTATCCCTCTCTTGCAGGGCAGGACACATCAACCAGTGTGGAATTTTCCGTTTTTGGGGTTTGGTTACTTTATTGTAATTCCTGTCTGAATCCATTGATCTATGCTTTTTTCTATCCCTGGTTTAGGAGGACTGTTAAACTGATAGTTACATTGCAGATCCTGCAGCCTGACTCTTGCGATGCCAACATACTGTAGAATTAACTCCTCAGTTACTCAAAAACACTGTAAAGACCAAAGGGTAAAATGTGATCAAATAAGTTGATATGTGACCTCTTTTTCAGCTGTTGATAAAAAATTGTATCAGTTATTTGTAATAATGTATTCATGTTGTAACTGGATATCAAAACAATGTGAATATCTCCCTGTTAAAGATTTCCAGTTTATTACCAGCTGTAATAAATAACAAACATCAAGAATTCATCAGCATCCTTTTACCTCTTCATGACAAATGCACATGTAAGCTCCAGAGCCAGTAAGTCACAGTTGTGTCTGCTCTTCATTCACTCCAGAGCGTTTTGGGTGGTTTGTTTTAACAGCAATGACTGATGAGCCTCCCAATAGCAAAATATGAGATTTAGCAACATAGAAGTTTGACATGCATTTTTAAAAGTAAGACACAAACAAATAATACTGTCTAGCCTATTCATGTCTATCTGAGGTTTATGAATGAATGAAGTACTACTGTAGGAATAAGCAACAACACATGAACAAATATGTTTTTATCTAAATAAACAGAAATGAGTTAAAACATATAAAGATCACTAAAACCACTAATGTGTCTTATTATGAGAATCAAACTTGACACAAGATCCACAGTAACCTGCCCAGTACAGATGCTGCTCCACATTGTGTTTTACAAACCATCTTGTTTTCCTCGACATTAAATGTGAAATGTGTCCACTTGTCTCAGTTGAGGCGGCTGTCAAAAATTAAGCCTAGGCTGTCCAGATGCTACATAGAGACTGTGATCCATGCATTCATCACCTCCCGTCTGGATCATTATAATTCACTGTTGATTGGAATTAGCCAGGCCTCCCTCTCACATCTACAGCTGGTACAAAAACCTGCTGCACAATTTTTAACTGGTACAAGCAAACAAGAGCACATAACCATGGTTTCTGGCTTCACATTAATTTTCGTATCCATTTTAAAATTCTTTTATTTGTTTCTTAAATTGGTCTCTTGGTCTCGCCCCTTCTTATTTGTCTGAGCTGCTTCACCCTTACATGCTGTACGTGTCTTAAACCAGCTAACCAGGTGCTTTTAACTGTCCCAAAGACATTTTATAAATGCAGAGGAGATGGCGCCTTTGCAGCTTTGGCTCCCAACGTGTGGACTGAGCTTCCTCTTGAGGTCAGACAGGCTCATTATAAGAACACGTCAGACAATAACTGCTCGTTTATTAAAAAAGTAAGCTTTGGGTATTACCAGAGGTTTATTCTTGTTGGTAAATTTGTTACAAATTGTACTCTATTATTTGTGATTATTTCAGGGGGGGGGTTGTCAGTCACAGGACATTAATGTAGAAACCAGCACAGCGTTTCTGGTGGGTCCAGCCAAGCACAAAGATCCATCTCTGAAAACTACAATAGAACTACAACTACAACATCCTTAGTTAATTATATTCATAAAAAACACAAAATGATGAGAAGTTGTATTTGTGGCACTACTACCCAGTGAAAACACAAATCCTCTGTACTAAAAGTGATATTTTGATTTGTAAGAATTTCTTCCCCTGATCTAGATGTTAGATTGGAAATGCCAAAAGAAAAAGTATGGTGGGAGAGGAAACTCATAAATAATCATTCATAAGTCTATCTTGTGATATTACAGCAACAAGTGGAACCAAATAAAAGAAAGGAATTAAGATTAAAGAAACATTGTAGTCATACAAGAAATTTGCTTGGTGGCTCACAGAGGCCAGCAGCAATAAAACAAGACAAGAAGCAGAATAGTAACATTATAAACATAATAAAAGTAGTTAAAGTATAAAATGTAAAGAGGGCACTTAGCATAGTATATAGAAGAGAAATATAACAGTATTTACAATATGAACAATATGAATGGTTGTGCAGTGCAAACATGAATGTCCTATAAGATGTCTAAGATAATAAATATAGCAGTATTTACAGTGTGGTAATTTAGTGCAAACATCAATGTCCAGTAAGTGACTTTGTGCATTAGCAGCAGACATGGGGTTGGAGGAGAGAGGAGAGAGAGGGAGAGAATGGGTTTACATGTATTTTTATAACTAGGCCTCTGGAAGTGACTGAAGGTCAGCAGGTGGATTGAGGAGCAGGATGAGCCGAGGAAACAACAGGGAGTGGAGCTTATTCTGACGGCCCACAGGTGAATTAACAGTCCTGTTTTACTGGAACAATCAGAGTGAAAAGATACTGTTGATAGTGGTGTGTTGATACATACTGAAATATCAATTCCTCTGATACCAGATATTTATCCCCTAGAACAGCTTCTAACATTGAAACATCAACATTTCAGTAATTTAAAGAAAATTTGACATTATTCAGTTCCATTTTATTTATTTATATAGTGCCAAATTACAGCAATAATAGTCTCAAGGCACTTTATGATTAACAGGAACACAGTACCTATATTTCGGGATGGCTTAGATGATGACTGGATAAGTAAATGGTAAATGGCCTGTATTTGTATAGCGCTTTACTAGTCCCTAAGGACCCCAAAGCACTTTACATTTCAGTCATCCACCCATCCACACACTGGTGATGGTAAGCTACATTGTAGCCACAGCTGCCCTGGGGCGCACTGACAGAGGCGAGGCTGCCCGACACTGGGGGGGCACCACAGGGCCCTCTGAACACCAGCCAGTAGGCAACAGGTGAAGTGTCTTGCCCAAGGACACAACGGCCGAGACTGTCGGAGCCGGGGCTCGAACTGGCAACCTTCCGATTACAAGACGAACTGCCAACAGCTGTGAGAACAGCAACCGTAATACAGTCAAAGAACATTTAAAATAACAACTTTTGACCAAGGTGCTGTACAGTTAAGATAGAAGAGATAAAAACAAAAGAAAACCTGATAAAAAGTAATAAGATAAATAAAAGTAGTACAAACTCATTCTGATTAAAGCACCTTGAGGTGACTGTTGTTGTGATTTGGCGCTATAGAAGTCAAATTAAATTGAATTTAAAAGCCAAGAAATAAAAGTGGTTTTCAGATGGGTTTTGAAAGTGTCTGATGTCGGGGAGGTCCTGATGTGTAATAAAGTGCTGAAAGTGCCAGAATGTGGTCGGGTCCACTTGGTCAAGACGGAGCAGTAATGTTCATCAGACATGGAAAACATGCACATCACCTAAGACTGAGGACAGTGAACTCAAGCAAACCAGAACCTGATGTCAATGGTGAACGCAAAAAAGCACACACAATGAACAACGTCAACCTGATGAAAAGACAGAGGGCATAAAAAAATGTTACAACCGAAGTACAACAAGAGCTGAAGGAGACAGAGCTCCAAGGAATGATCACAAGGAGGGAGAATGAAGCTGGACGTCTCCCCAGCCATGATGAATAGGCACGGACTGAAACAGAGCAGGAAACAAATATCAGTTTACAAACAGGACATATTGGGAAGTATAAGAATAGACACGGTGGTATCTCACACACCTCTACAGTCTCAGGACGTGCAGGTAAAGTTACAGGAAAACACAATCATTGGTACCATTTACAGTATGTTGAGCCTCCTTGTGTGTCTGGTGCCAGTGTAAGCTAACATGTCAAGAGTAGACAACACAATGCTACTGACAGGACCACCACAAACTTGTCTGAGGATATAACCACAAAGCCAGACTTGTGGCATAAGGATTTGAGGAATTAGAAGTGTCAGAGTTACAAAAAGACTCTCCCAATGTGCCACCGAGTCTCTCCGACTACTTGTGGCAGTGATTTACCAAAGACAGTGGACACTTCACTCCTTGGATATTAAGTCAGCATTTCAGCAGGGACATTTACACCAGACATCCTCCTGTGTGGGGTCTGGCCTTCTGATAGTGGTATAAAAGACCAAAAGAAACAATCATCACAGCTAGAGGAAAAAGTGTCTGGGGCACGCACAAAGGGCATCTCATCACCTTCATGAGGGACCGTGGAATGTCCTCACCTGTTGCATAGTTTAGCAGGTGAAACACTGGCCATGTCACACGCTATTGACAATGCTATTTTCCTATCAGCGCTGCCTTTGGTGCAATACAAAAGAGCAACTAGCAGACTTATGAAAAAAGAGGCTTCTGTGTTCAAGTTACTTAAGGCACTTAAAATAGTACACTGGGAATTGGGTTAAGACATCCGTAAGGTTGGAGTGCTTATTCTGTGTGTCATCCCACAATGTATTACAAAAATTATTATAAAAATTATACTACTTAAAAATAAATGTTAATATACAAAAAGTCTGACAAAATATTTTCTGTAACAATTGCTCAGTGACTTTGGTCCACATGAAATATCATTTGTTCAGAAGTAGCTTTCTTTAGTCTTAAATGACTTGTAGGAAAAATAGGTGAACACCTTGTTTGGGGAGAAATGCAATGATGAAGCCTGCAGGCTTTGATTCTCTGGCACTGCCACATTTTAAATAAACCCCAGCCCTTTGTATGTGTGCATATGTGAATATGAATTTAAAGATGTTATTTTCAATGAGTTATGCAGCTTGTATTTTACTTTTACTTGTTTTGCACAAGGAAGCCACAGTTGACTTTATTCATAGCATGCACAACAAATGTAAATCAAATAATCTACACATCATATCAGCTGTATAGAGTCATTGCATGTCAGGTCATCCTTCAATAAATGATTTGTGCCCTGAAATATGACAAAACATAAACAACAGGAAACAAATGCATTGTTATTTTATTTCTGAGTAGGTTCTCAGTCATCCACGTCATGGTAATTACCTGGATGGTGGTAATTACCTACCTACCCATCTCTCACAGCAGGAAGCTGGCGTGAGAGAGCGTCATAAGGAACCTGTATTTTGCACCCTGTGACTGACAGATATTAGCATAGATAGTAACAGAGGAGTGCAAGTCCCTGCTGGTTTCATCTCAGATAGACTCAACTAAATGGACTGGTTCTTACAGAGCACTTTGTCCTACTCTAGTTGAGCACCAAAAGCACTTTGCCTACTTCTCCCATTTACATAAGCACTTTGTCTTTCACTGATACATCAGGGGAACTCAGGGCTCAGTGTTGTTGGATTTGGAGTGTTTCTTTACAGTCCAAATTTTTTTAACCTGAGTATTAAAATAAATGGCAAATGTAATATACAGGGTGGGCAATTTATATGGCATGGGAATGGTTGGTGATATTAAAGTCCTGTTTGTGGCACATTAATATATGTGAGGGGGCAAACTCCCCGAGATGGGTGGTGACCATGGTGGCCATTTAGAAGTCAGTCATCTTGGATATATCTTTTATTTTTTCAATAGGAAGAGGGCCATGTGACACATCAAACTTATTGGTAATGTCACAAGAAAAACAATGGTGTGCTTGGTTTCAACGTAACTTTATTCTTTCATGAGTTATTTACAGAGATATGAGATATGCTGTGGAATGTTCTTTGTTTGGGAGTGTTTGGGGAGGTATAAAATTGATCAGGGCGGTGTCCTTCCTCAGAAAACTGTTCGGTGTTTGATCTGAATGTTTTCTCCACTGCAGTGTTTTTATTCTGTTTCTTTTCTTTTATAATAAACTTCACACCCAGACACACTCACCTGGTGGTTGCAGTTTTATTTTAAATTTTTCAATAACACATTCCAAACACATGCAGTCACACATGTGCTTCAAATACAGTAATGAACCAACCCAGTCATCAGCCAGTTTCACCTGTGATCTTGTATCACCATTGCTTTCTCAGCTGTGTGTTGGTTCTTCTGTCACCTGACAAATAGGACGTACATGACAGTAAGAAAAAAATGGATAGCTGCTTCAGTGTTTCTGTCAATGTCTGCAGATCTTGACTCGTCAGTAATGTTTGTAGGGTGAGTGCATTTTATAAAACAATTTGTGCAAACTGCACTACAAGGTTTCAATCAAAATTAGAAATACTCCTCTGGGACACTGAGATAACAAATAGTGCTGCCTGTTGTGCAGTTAGTTTCCAAAACACGTTATTCATGGTTACATACAATTTTAGACTGACGTGAGCCAAAGCCTAGCATAGCCTGTAATGTTATTATGACGAACACATTTTATGAGTGAACTTGACTTTAAGTGACTTACAGGTTTCTTTGTAAAATACTTTCTTATATCCAGGTTCTTCCTTTTTGCTGCCATCCTCCTCTCCTCCTTCCAGTGCAGGCTTGCCGCTGCTAACACTAAACAGAGCTCCCTGAAAGGCACAGCCAATCACATTGGCCATATTTGTCACATGAGGTAGGACTCCAGTAGAGAACATAATTTAACTCTTTCTGCACCACTAGGTGAATGAGACATTGACAGATCTTTTTTTTCTTCTTTCTATTAGGTTTGTTTTTCTTTACTCGAAGATATCAAATGATTAGTTGGGACAATTCAATAATTGCTGGATATTGGTGGGGACATGTCCCTTCTATCCATACCAAATCTACGCCCTTGCATACAGATAAATATGCAAGAGATGATCAGTGAAATTAAAAACACCCGGGAACACAGCTGAAACTTATCAGGAAACAAGACTAAGCACTGGACAAGTGGTGACCAAAAACAGGAAATCACCGACACTAAAAAAGGACTCAAACACATGAATTTTACAGACAAAAAGGTGTTACTTAGAGAACATAGAAGACACTTGGAAAACTGGAGACAAAACTAGAGCAACAGGGAGACATGACTCAAGGGAACTAGTTAACAATTTCCAAAAACCAAAACAGTTATAAATTAACAAAATCAAAAAATTCCAAAACTAATGGTGGGATACAGAAAACAACACTGGCACAAAGAACAGAAAAGGAAAACTCAAACAAACAACAAAGATAAACTTTTTACTCTTAACGTAATTGGACAACTTAGCAATGGTTGCATCATCCCACCTTGGTTTGACTTACATTAACAATTGACACCTATAATTTCAGCACCGTCATCATTTGATCACTAATGAAAGCATGCGGGAAAACTTCATTACCTAGAGATGCAAACAGTCATTAACAGCAACTAAAGGGCTACACACAAGCTGTTCAGAGCCTAGTGAGACTCTTAATAACAATGTGTGTGTGCGTGTGTGTATGCCTCTGTAGGTGTGTATGTCTCTGTGTGTCTTGTAAAACTCAGAGGTTATTCACAGGGGTTCAAAAGTTGAAGTTGAAACTGAAACAAGCAGCTGTGTGTTCAGAGACAAGTTCTGTATAATTAAGTTGTATCAACATTGTAATTGTCGATTAGTTTTGTGATTTTGCACTGACGATCTAGCTAGTGTTTCATTCTTAGTCAGGTCATTTACAGACAATTTTATATTTTCTGTTTTATGGTAAATAAGATTGAAACCCAATTCCAGAGTTTCAAACTCTTAAAGAGAAGAAGCCTGTCTAATGTGCAGGGGGACGTAGTAGTAAGTAAGTAAAACTGTATTTATATAGCACCTTTCTAGATAAAAAAAGATCACAAAGTGCTTCACAAAGGAATGACAAGGTACAAAACAAAAACTGACAAAAGTTAACAAAATGCAATCTAAAAAGATGTTTTTAGTTGTTTTTAAAGAGACCACCGAGTTCACAGATCTTAAGCTCAGTGGGAGAGTCCCACAGTCTGGGTGCCACAGGGCCAAACGCTCCGTCTCCCTTGGTTTCCAGCCTTGTATGCTCAATAACAAGTAGGCCCTGATCACATGACCTCAAGGACCTCCTAGGGACATAGGGCTGTAAAAGTTGGGTGATGTAGGCTGGTGCTTGTCCATGAAGAGCTGTGTAGGTCAGAACCAGTGTCTGAATTTAACGGGGAGCCAATGCAGGTGTATAAGCAACGGTGTCACATGGGAGATGTTTTGCTGCAGCATTTTGGACAATCTGCAGACGCTCCAGGGAGTTTTTACTTAGACATGTGAATTAACCCCCATTAAGTTGGAGGAAGTTGTCAGCCATCCAGCCTTTGATGGATTCTAAGCACTCATTTAGTATCTGCAGCTTAGAAATCTCCTGGGGTTAAAATGAAATATATAATTGGATATCATCTGCATAGCAGTGGTAGCAAATGTCCTCAAAGGGGCCCAAAATATGTGTGATGGCTGCACTTACAGCCACACAGTGGTAATATCCACCATATTAGTGTAGAGGCTAATGAATAACATTGCATTCATATTTATCTTTCTTTAAATATAGTAATTAATTTACAGGATAACTGGTTTTGGTTTAGAATGAATTCACATACTTACATAACACTGTATTCTAAAAGAAGTGCGCACATTTTGGTTTACACTGTTATGTATAATGTAATTTGTTTTCTGAGTTACCTTAGGTGCAGCTGCTCCAGTCCTGTGATTAGTGAGCCAAGAGGTGGAAAAGGGGCGGAGCAAGACTTGATGGAAAGCTGCAAATTGGCTCATTCCATAAGAGGACCATGGGGGGGATTGGAGTTCATTATGTTAGTTTCAGTTAGGTTTTGTGTGTTTTACCCCTTTTGTGTTTTTGTGGGCTGATCAGCCACTATTTAAGTTTCCCCTTTGTCTTGTTAGGGTAGGTCAGTTTGTTTGTGTTGCCAGTATGGGTTGTTGTTAATTTTGAGTAGAGTTCTGTTATTTTGACCTCTTTTATGGGCCCGAGATTTTGATTCTTTTGCAGGATTTAAAA
>VUQR01033139.1:0-12084 GCA_015108515.1 Hemichromis elongatus
CTGAGGAGATGTGGACACCGAGATACTTGAAGGACTGCACCCTCTCCACTGGAGCTCCATTGATGATAATGGGCTTGTAGTCTCTATGCTGACTCCTTCTGAAGTCCACCACCAGCTCCTTGGTCTTGCTAGCATTCAGCTGGAGATGGTTATCCTTGCACCATGATGCCAGATTCTCCACTTCATCCATGTAGGCCACCTCATCATTGTTGGAGATGGCGCCCAACACCACTGTGTCGTCAGCAAACTTCACAATAGTGTTGGAGCCGTGGGTGGCCACACAGTCTGAAGTGTAGAGGGAGTAGAGCAGTGGTGAGAGGACACAGCCCTGTGGTGCTCCTGTGTTGATGGTGATGCTGTTAGAGACGCATCTACCAACCCTCACCACCTGAGTTCTGCCAGTAATGAAGTCCAACACCCATGCACACAGACGGCTGTTGAGTCCTAGATCCCTCAGCTTTGTGAACAGTCTGCTGGGCACTATTGTGTTAATATTGTGTTAATAGTGCCCAGCAGACTGTTCACAAAGCTGAGGGATCTAAGACTCACTATTGTTATTTCTAGTTATGTAAACCAGTGGGGGGGGTTGCTTTGTTTTTATAAATATTAGTGCTACATTCATATGCCTGTTGCATATTACTGCAATAGATTTTTTCTCTTCCACGGTGCAGATGTTTTGAAACACTGCTTGCAAGTGTGGTTTAAAACACTCAAACCACGTGACGGGTACCGGTCGCCCCAGTTTGCTACACTGCCAAGCGTAAGGACTTGGACTGGGCCTTGTAATTCTTGAATCAATGCTTTTCATACTACCACCTCAATATTTTACACACACATGTGTAAAAGAAAATACTACCCACTCTCTCATTTTTATTTTTGCTGTGGTTTGTGAAGACTAGACCAGTGATCAGGTGTGCTGTGAAAGATTATCTGGTTTCACCTGATTGGTTCTCTAAGCCAGCGGTTATTGTTTTTTATCTTTAATATTTTTTGTTTTTATCGTTAACTCAGTTTTTCCCTTTCTTTTCCCGTGTGTTATGAATAAATTTTCTTTTTTTTTTTAGTACCAGTACTGTTTTTGTTGTTGTTCTTGTATTTATCCGCGACACCTTAAAGGCCGGTCTGTGAAAATATTGTTAGGCATAAACCTGTCCGTGGTGAAAAAAAAGGTTGGGGACCGCTGTTCTAAGTCACCAGCGTAACAGGTAGAACAATTACATTCTCTTCCACTAGAGGGCAGTACAACGTCTTGATCTAATTAAATGGGTTGCCAACTGCCAGCAAAACAGAAGATGCTGCGAGATGGGTGTTTCAAAGCCTTGATCCAACTTCCGGTACAAATAATTTGAGCGTTTCAATGTTTCATAAAATCCTCACTTTGGCCATCCATCCATAGTGGCAGGCAAAAGGGGACCCAAAAGCAGGATTCATGGAGCATGGTGTAAAAACTTTAAAAAAAAAGAACACCTTTATTGCTGGAGACTAGCGAAACACATAACAAAACATAAACCAGGAACAAACCATTTCCGAAGAAAACAGGAAACAATGACAACATTAAAGAGAACACAAAGGGACGCAGATAATAGATACACAGAAGATTACTGTATTTTTCGGATTATAAGGCGCATTAAGCGAATCAAAACTGTCAGATAAGTCCAACTTTACTTAACTCATCCCTCTTGTTTCCTCCACTTCCGTACCATTGATTCATTAATGTTGAATTCTCTCACAGCTGCTCTAATCCAATGTTGTTGCAGTATATTAATGAATAACCTGGTATTGTGGATGGATTATGTCAGTTGTTCTCCTGACTGAAGTTTGGTCCGTTTACAGCATCCTGCCATGTGATTGCATTTGTCCCTAACCATCAGGAACCCTCACGTTAACTTTTATCAAGTGGAATAAAGTTAGCGTTCATCTTCCAGCTTCACTGTGTTTATGTTATGACTGCTTGATTTCTTAAGCCGTGTCGCTAGCGATCACGTAGCAAATCATTATATACCAGCTAGTCCAACTTTAGTAACCCTACAAACATCACTGCTGTTTAGTTTTCTGTCTTCATTTATGTTGGAAGTGATAGCAGAGCTGTACGTTTGAATGTTTTCAGTAATGTCTCAGTCAGTAAAGCAGCAACACTGATCATTTTTTAAGAAAATGAAAGAATTTAGATAGTTTTTAACTGTTAGTGATGCCACAGTGTTACAATTAATATTAAAAAATGTAAAAAATATTATGGGAAATGTGTTACAAAACGTGGGGCTAGACTAAACAACTATCCCAAGTATTTTATTAATATTTTATTAAGAATTTTAATTTTAAGAATTTAATATTAATGTTGTGGTAAACCGCCTTAAAGAATTCTTTGGAATTCATGGTGGACCAAATTTAGCAAGAACAATCACTGACTCTGGGAAAGCCGAGGAAAACATGAACATTTTGATAGACAGAAATCCCTAGTCAATGTTTTTCATAGCCGTTGATGAAAATGAAGTTTTTCAAATTGTCAAAAATGTAAAAATGAGAAATCTTTGAATTGTAATGATATTGATATGATAGTGGTTAAAAAAGTAATTGAGGGTATTTTAAAACCATTAACCATTAACCATCTGTAATTTATCATTACAGATGTAATGATAAATTACATCTGTAATGATAACAGATGGTGCCAAGAAGCAGCCAACTAAAACATCCAATGGTGCAACATAGTTTCTCATTACTGAGAGCCCAATGGCTTAAGAAATCAAGCAGTCATGGGCATAATTTAATTGGATAATCCTAACTATAACAAGCCATACAAGCTGTGTGAGACAACATTTCTTATGTCTTTATGTTGTGTGTTTATTTTCTCACTTTTTTAACCTTGATAACACGGCCACAATTCTCAGCAAAGATATTTTAATCTCAGTCAGCACTATTCTCCTGTCTAGCGGTAACATAGAAAAAGTAGATGGCTGTGATTAATGGCACAAGTGGATCTTAATACTTGGATGCTTTTTCCTTTGGAATAATTACCATATGGATGGCACAGCACACATATACACACAGAAACATACACAACAAGGGCACTCTTTATACACACTCCCATATCCCATAAAGTGTCATAATGAGATGAGAGCCAATTAATCAGGGCTCTAATCGGCTAATTAACATGACAGATTCAATCACCGTGCAAACTGATTAGGTGAAATCATTTTCGATTCTGTAATTAGCATGTGTATAAAGTGTAAACAGCCCCTTAGGCCCTAATGAAAGTACTATTTATTGAATTTCTATAACCTGTTAATATAAATGCATATTCATGTTTTAGTCGTGGCTTTGTGCACTCTTTTCAGTAGGTGTGTAAGCGAGTGGTGTGTAGACTTACTTTGATAGTGCAACTGGAAGATACCCATGCTTCCCTCCAGTCCAGAGCAGTAGTAGACAGAGAGAGTGTTAGTGGGACTGCGGATCACCTGACCTTCAACAAGCAGTGTATGGTTGGCTAGGACCAGTAAAGAACCTTGTTCATCAACGCCTGTGATAGACAGTTGCTCTCCATCTGAAAGGTTCACGCTCTTCACCTGGGCACACAGGGGGGGCAAATCTATGTTTAACGCATCTTGTAGGAATGTTTGAATAAATACAGTATTAATGTTTAGATTGCACTTCGCAGGAAGTACTTGGTCATCTGAAATTCCTTCTCCAACCAGCAACCAGAGTAAAACAGAGCTTCCTTCAAGTCTCTCTCATAATCAGAGGAGGCTGGTTTTGCTAAAACCAACAGTGGAGGAGGGCATCAAGAGAGACAGTAGTCCCACAGCAAGAGAAAGACGAATATGTAATTAATGTGATAATAAAGAGATGGAGGGACGTTATTAGGAAGGAAAAGAATTAAGGATTTAAATTAATACTTGAGCCACTGGTGAAAGTAATATAAATATATATACATATACACATTCTAATGAGATATTAATTTTTTTTTAAATTTCCTTTTTGCCCCTGCGGCGGTCTGTCCTTCAAGCTCTGGTACCAGAGGACTGGGAGCTTGAGGGTCCTACAGTCGTCAGATGTTGTTCCTAGGGTCTGCTGGAGCCACTTGCCTAGCTTGAGGGTTACATCACCTAGTGCTCTGATTAGCACCGGGACCACTGTTACCATCACCCTCCACATCTTCTCAAGCTCACTGCTTAATGGAGTAGCTGAGCTAAAGTCAATGCCAGACCGTTGAGAAACACAGTCAGTAACTCCAGCTCACCACGTGAATCTTTGTCAGTCGACGTGTAATGTAAGTTTGCATCTTCTGCTGTCAGACTCCACAACAAAGACTTTGCAGCTGACCAAACACACACATCCACACATGTGCAATAACACAGTGTTTTTCTATTTTTATGAGAACATTGTGTGGTTTAAAACACTCAAACCACGTGACGGGTGGAAGTACTGTCATTTATATATTTTTTTTATTCTGTTGCATATAGTATCCTATTTTTATTCTATTGTGTACAGTATCTTATTCTTATTATCTTATCCTATTTTTTAATTTTTGCTACTGCAACTTTTCACTATCCACTTTCTGCTGTAACGAAACAAATTTCCAACTTGTGGGACTAATAAAGGTCATCTTATATTATCTAATCTGATCTTATCTTTCTAGGAAACCCTGTGTTGCAACCGCTGCTCTACCCGCACCCTCTGAACCACCTGATTTAACCTTTATTCCTACAGTCTTCCAGAATTTGGCAAAACTTTTCAGCAAGGATTTAGCTCTCTGCCTCCCACCTCATCATCCTTACAACTGTGGGATAGATTTGCTACCAAGTTTTCCACTTCCCACTAGTTGGTTATACAGCCTCTAGAGTCGGTGGAGTGACACATCACAGACTCAATGGTCACCAGGATTATTTGTCTATCTAAGTTTATGCTCGGCATAGGCTGCTTCTTCGTGGAGAAGAAAGATAAGTCCCTTCGTCCCTGCATTGACTTCTGAGGGTTGAACAAGATCACTATTAAAAACAAATTACCCGCTGCGACTGTTATCATCAACTTCTGAGCTACTGCAAGGAGCCATGGTGTTCACTGAACTAGATTTAAGAAATGCGTATCACTTGATCAGGTTCAGGGTAGGGGACATATAGAAAACTGCCTTTAAACTCAGCTTGGACATTTCGAGTACCGGGTCATGCCATTCAGATTCACAAACCCTCAGCAGTCAATGATGTCCTGAGGAACGTCGTCAATTTTGTATTGTGTATCTTAATGACATTCTCATTTTTTCCATAACTGAGCACGGAAGACATGTCCGGCAACTCCTACAATGACTCCTGAAGAACTGTCTTTTAATAAAAAGAGGGAAATGTGAGTTTATATTTAGTCCCTCTCATTTCTAGAATTTACTGTGGAACAAGGACAACTGTTATACAGTAAATTCAGGCTGAGATTAAAGCCAGAACCACAAATGAGAAAGCAGCTCAAAGATTCCTCAGCTTTGCCAATTTTTATAGAAGTTTTATGTGGGACTTTACCTGTTGGCTGTTATTACAGACCTCTGAGGGTAAGCTTCCCCACTGTGCATTCTTTTCTCATTGCCTCTCCCACGTTTAACTTGGCATGAAGGCACTGGTGGGATGTAAAATCCACTCGTCATCTGGATGACCACAAGAACTGCTGACTGGTCATTTTTTACACCTGCATGGCATTCCCCAGGACAATCGTTTCTGATCGGGGTCCTCAATTCACAAATTTTGGAGAAAGTTTTGTTCTGTTCTAGGAGCCCAAGTCAGTCTGTCCTCTGGGTTTTACCCTAAAACTAACGGCCAAGTGGAGAGGACAAACCAGGAGGATGCAACGCTCTCCACTGCGTTGCATCCTCTAACCAGTGTGAGTGGAGTTCACTGCTTGCATCTGTAGAGTATGCACATAACTCCATGACTTCCTCTGCTACCTGTCTATCACCTTTTGAAGCTTCGCTGAGATATCAACCTCCACTCCTGTCAGTCACAGAGGTGGAACATGAGGTCCCTTTGACCAAACATCACCTTCGCTGCTGTTGCTGACTATGTAGATCAACCTAGGCAGTCCTCCTCAGGATCCAGGAACAAACAAGCGTTGGGCCGATTGTCATAGGACTTCCACCCCACCTTGTTGACCAGGTCAGAGAGTATGGTTATGAATGAGTATGGTTAAGATACTCACCCTTTGAAATCCTGGGCAAGTTTCTTAGATTCAGTCAGGGTTATTCAGACAGACTGTGATTAACCCTGTCACAGTCGGTCTGAACTGGCCTCATAATATGGCGATTCATAATATCTTCCATGTTTCCCAGGTGAAGTCGGTCTGGACCAGTACATTGTAGTCAACGCTGGATCACTGAGAAACACAGTAACTCCAGCTCACCAGTTTAATCCATCTTTGTCAATTGTCGTGGAAAAAGTGTATTTACCTTTGAATCTTGTTTTGCCAGGAAACCCAAGGAAGTGTGTGGAGGGAGGTGAACACCTTTTGTAAATTAAACTGAGAGGAGTTGTGTTTGTCACCACCACGTGAAGATTCACATCAACTGAGCTGCAAAATTGTCACGGAATAAATCACACACTGTCAATTGTTTGCAAATGTAAATTAAAGCACTGCCATCAACTCTAAAGGTTGTGCATTTGGGTCCTGCTTTCTAAAACTCTACAGTTTTTTAGACCCCATTCCTACAAGACTGCTCAAAGAAGTCAATCTTTAATCTGATCAACCTCGGCTATGTATCAGCCTCCTCCTGGCATAAGTTAAACTGTTACTTACCATTTCTTGCCCAGCAGTCTTAGCTAATTATAGGCCAATCTCCAACCTTCCTTTCATCTAAAAAAATCCTAGTAGTTGTCAAACAGCTAACAGATCATCTGCAGCGGAAGGGCTAAGTTGAAGAGTTCGTTACACTACAGAAACAGCTGTATTGAACGTTACAAATGATCTTCAAAAGGCCTCTGAAATTAGACTAATCTCTGTGCTTGTCCTCAGTGCAGTGTTAGATATGGTTGGCCGAAATATTCAATTAGAGCCATTGCAGCATGCTGTAGGTATTTCAGGTACTGCACTGCAGTGCTTGAATCATATCTATTTAACAGACTCCAATTTGTTTATGTAAATGGGGAGTCCTTTTCACACACTAAGGTTAATTGTGCAGTTCCACAGGGTTCCATGCTGGGACCAAGTCTGTTTACATTATACATGCTTCCCTTAGGCAGTATCATCAGAAGGCATACCATACATTTTCAGTGCTACGCAGATGAGACCCAACTTTATCTATCCATGAAGATAAAGAGTGACGCTGAAAAACATGTATTATTTATAGGCTGGACTACAGTAATTCGTTATTATCACAATGTCCTAAAAAGTATTTACCCGAAGGCTTTTCACTGAAAACTGTGTGGTAAATAGCCAGTCACTCCAAAATGCTACCGCTGAGTACTGACAGGAACTAGAAAGAGAGAACATATTTCTCCTGTACTGGCTTCCCTTCATTGCCTCCCTGTTAAATCCAAAATTGAATTCAAAATCCTGCTCCTCACATACAAGGTCCTGAACATCTTATATTATTGACCTTACCATACCATATAATTCCATTGGAGCACTTCGATATTGGACTGGAGGCTTATTTGTGGTTCCTAAATTATTTAAAAATAGAATGGGAAGCAGCTTTCAGGTCCCTCCTTCTTTAGAACCAGCTTCTAATTTGGATTCGCCAGACAGATACTGTCTCTACATTAAGCTTAAAACGTTCCTTCTTGCTGAAGCATAGAGTTAGTGCTGGATCAGCTGACCCGGAATCTTCCCTTAGTTATGTTGCAACAGGTCTAGGCTGCTTGGGGATTCCTATGATGTACTACTTCTTCAGTCACTTTTCACTGTGTTTTTACACCTCTCTGCATTGAACCATCACATATTGTAATCTCTGGCGCTCTTCCACAGTATGTCTTTTGTCCTGTCTTCCTTCCCTCACCATACTGGGATATCTGGTCTGGGCCTTTCCGAATTCCCCTCATCCCAGACCTAACCTCCTTGGCGCTCTGGAATTCTTTTGTATTTTTGGCTTTTAAAAAGTAATTGTTTTGATCATTTTCAACTAACATCTGTTGATTTATCAATAAAATGTAAATTTGAAAAAACATTTGAGCGTACTAACATATAATATCTTTGAGTTCTAGAGTAAAGAGGTGACATAATATATAAAGACAAACAGGGTGATACAGAAATGAGCAGCATTACCATTAGCTGTTATTAGGAGGCAGAGTTTAACTTGGGTTAAGCCACAACTACAAAACACAGCAGCATCCCTTTACAAAAAACTGTTCAGTAAGATAACCAGCAACCCAGTGAAGAGTCATTATGCTACAAATGCAGTTGGGGTGTGTGTTATGTCATTCACATGTTGCTGATGTGTACCTGTAGCTCAACTCCATAGCCAGTGTATACAGTCACAGTGTAGGTACAACGTAGGAAGGTACCATCTGGAAGAGGAGGGTCTTCAGAGGAGTCAATGTATCCTTCTGGATCAGTAAAAATCACCATGCAGCTGGATGCAGCTGGAGGGAAAACACAGGAATTTATATTGCATTGGCCTTCATTTATTTTTATTCTATCCTGACCTGTAATCTGTTTACTGTGAGCCTGACTGTAAAGTCATTGGAAGCCCTACTGCAAATAATTAATGATGGAATTTACAAGGATCTAAACTGCTACACTCAAGAAAAAGTGGGGAGTAAAGACTTGTAAGCTGTGAACACAGTCTTCCTCCCCTCACTCCAACCGGTCATGGAAGTTGGCTACCCTTCCCTTAGCCTAGTTCTGCATGAGGTTTCTTCCTGTTAAAAGGGAGTTTTTCATTCCCACTGTCACCAAAGCGCTTGGGTCGTATGATTTTTGTGCTTTTCTCAGTTGTATTAATCTAGGCTCTATCTTACAATATAAAGTGCCTTGAGAGAACTGTTGTTGTGATTTGGCACTGTATAAATAAAATTAAATCAAATTAAAGCAGCAGAAATATCATGGTCTACAATCATGTACAGAAGGTTGCAACCATTTATCATGGGCATGGATGTTAATGGATTATTTTATTAATGGAGGATTTTAATGATTTCTTTGAACTGTCTTGATGCATGCTCAGTTAGTTACCCCGATGAGGAAATCCACCAAAATTGATTCTGTTCATCACTGTTTCCAGTAGAAGAAACATTTCTTCACTCATTCAAGGGGCTTGAGCCATCTTCAGTCTCAGTTGGCTGCAGGTTTCACTAGGTGAATGACACCTGGATCAAAATCTAATCTCAGGATGTACTACAATTCACTGATCACGTTAACTGGGTGGACGAACACATCAAGTTCAGATGAACAGAATCAATTTTTTTGAACTGTGTGCTTTTCAGACTGGAATGATTGTACAGCATACATAAGATGGGGGAAGCAAAACTGAACACAGAATGAGAGCCGTTCAAAATTAAACAGGCAGTATGATAACCAAGAGGACCAAGACTAAGACTAAAGGGCTTGACACTGAGACTGGGGAAGAAGAAGACATAGGAACATAACTGACAGAAAGGGAACACCAAACATGGAGACAAGGCTGAAAAAACATGGAATGTGGAATATAGGGGAGGCATGGAAACAGAACTGAAAGACTAGAAATTATATAACACAAAGCAGAAAAACAACTAAAAGAACCAGAACAAATAGTAAATGGACTAGTTCTTATATAATGCTTTTGTACTTTATCTGAGCACTCAAAGTGCTTTAGACAAATTGCCTCATTCACCCATTTGCACAAGTACTTTATTTCTGTGCTCTTTAATTCATACTCTGATGGATGCATCAGAGAGCAGCTTGGGGTTAGTATCTTGTCCAAGGATATTTGGCATGCAGACTGGCGCAGAAGGGGATTGAACAACCAATCTTCCAATTAGTACAGGGGTCTCCAGGCATCGAGGGCCAGTGTCCTGCAGGTTTTAGATGTGTCCTTGATCTAGGACAGCTGATTTAAATGGCTAAATGACCTCCTCAACATGTCTTGAAGTTCTCCAGAGGCCTGATAATGAACTAATCACTTGAGGTGTTGACTGTGGGTGTTATCTAAAACCTGCAGGACACCGGCCCCTGGATTAGTAGGTGATCTGCTCTAACCTCTGAGCTACAGCACCTAGTATTCCCAGGCGGTCTCTCATCCAAGTAATATCCAAATCTGGCCCTGCTTAGCTTCTGAGACCAGACATGGTATGGCCATAAGCTGTGTCTAATAAGCTCTAAATTTTAAATATAAATATTACTTAAACATAATCAAAATGTACAAATACATAAACACTGGGTCACAGACCCAAGACAAAAAGTACTTTCCTGTAACTGATTTGCTCATGCATTAGAGGTGCTTCCAGGATACAGGGAGGAACAACTACAGCAGGGCAAATCTGGTGCATGTAGGCATATGAATACTGATTTTTTTAATTGAAAAAAAAAATAGCTAAGTTAAACAAAGTCTTAACTATTATGAATACCTGCTGAGGGTGATTCTATTTCTGTGTCGAGGTCCAGCATCATGCCCACAGTGGTGATCTCAGCCTCCTTCTTAGGGGTGTGCCTCTCTGTGTGAGGCAGCTGAGAATGTGTGTTTGTAGGAAGAGGCTGAGTTGGAATGCTGCCTTGGCCTGACACTGCAGTTGATGCTGTGGACTTTACCCGCCTCGGTAATCCCCTGCTTTGATGCTCCGGGGTATGACTTTCTGGGAGAGAGCTGATGGAAAGTCCTCTGCCCAAAAGAGGGAGCAGGTTCTGGGGCAGAGCAGAAGGGAGGATGTCCCTTTTCTGGGAAACCAGTTGTCCTTTTTGAGCCAGCACTGATTGTTGCAAACCACCAGTCATGGAGTTTTTTTCTTTGGGGCGACCTTGCTTTGTGCTCCTTGATGGCAACACTGCAGACATGGAAGAGGGCATGATTGTGGGGGCTTCTTTATCTGAAAAGCATGGAAAATAAGGGATTGATCATTTGAACTGACAAAGCAGTTGAGAAAAAAATGGATAAAGTGCTGGAAGTATGGTTCTTAGTGGTTCTGTCACTGTTCTGCTGGTCTTATCAGGAGTGGAGTTATCTGGTCAGCACAGCCAGCCCCAGTTAAGCTGTTGCATACACAACATAATGAGCATGCACACACACACACTCTCTCTCTCTCTCTCTCTCTCACTCTAGCTCTGTCTCTCTCTCTCTCTCATTTCTCTCATGTCATCAAATTGACATAATGCTTTCCTCAGTCGCTTATCCTAACGCTAACCATTAGAAATGAATGCCTAACCCTGACCCTTACCCCTAATCTAAGCATAACCTTATTGCAAACTTAGCCCTACAACCGTAGTTTGAGCCTTAAATATACCTTCAAATTTGGCCCCCACAAATGACTTTTGGTCCTCAAAAGTATAGAGGCATGCCAATTTGGGTCCTCTCAAAGATGTTTAAACAAGTTCACACACACATATACACTGTAGTAGACAAGGCAGTTAAGCATGACAGGATCTCAGCAGAAAAGAGAAGGATAAAAAAATGAAAAAAATGCAAACCGCTCTGCCATGCATGCTAAAATACCATCTCCAGCAGCTTAGTTCAAAAACAGCAAACACCAGCATTTACACATACACCCTCCAATTGCTGCCACTAACACTCACACACAGTCAACCCTCAATAGGCAGCCATGGAGTCCAGCCTTAAAAGTGCTCAGCACTTTTTAGTGATGAAGCCTCAACATGATTCCACATTTGAGTGTCATTTACATGCTCCTCAAGCAGGAGAAGGATTAACAGAGCACAGCTGCTTTCATTTTTATCACAAGGAAATAAATCAGTGAAAATATCCTCTCTGTGTTGTCAACACTCTGAGTGCTTTCTTCTCATTTTGCCTTTTTCCATCTTGAGACAGAAAATAAATAATCTTCTTGTAAGAGAAAAAATTGTTCTAGATGTACCTGCATTAGGCTCAACGTGTCAAACCATCATCATCAAGAAATTCATTTCAACTTTCACAGCTTGTGAATACTTAGGCAGCTACACAGCAGTAGCTGTCAATGCCAGCACCCATACACACACACA
>VUQR01033140.1:5868-51129 GCA_015108515.1 Hemichromis elongatus
TCAGACTAGAAATAGATTTAAGTGAAATGGGACCATGAGGCTCTCTGTAGACCTACAAACACTGACGTTTCTCTGTAGAACACTGAATAGTCTGAGACACTACACTGTAAACCAACTCTGCATGTGACTCCAAGCAGGCTTGAGTAGTAGGAAAGAGAGAGACTCGTCCAGATGCCTGCAGCTGTGTGATAGAAGTATAAAAAGTGATTAAAATACGATTTGAAGATAAAGGTAAAAGACAGCGAAGGGCAGCAAAGCCATCTCCAACTAGTCCCAAGGCCTCTAAAAACACTTAGTTTGTTGGCACGATTCTACTGACGGCTCAGAAACCCACTGGGCCCAACAAAGCCTGCAGACACAGTTGTGTGTGTATAACACAGGACCAGAGCTGGTAGGGATAGAACAAACGATTCTCTGAATAGGTGCTGCCCTGCCTACTGGGGATCCTGGTGGAACAGAAGTATTGAATCCAACAATATGAACGGTTTTTATTCCAGAACTCATTTCTGGGCCTTTACTCAGATTTTTACTGTTGGCTCTACGTGAATGTGTCCCAATGTCTGTTCTGATATTCTCTCCTCTCTAATGGTTCTTATTCATGCCATCACCTTCATAACGCTCCTCTGAGGCTGACATAAAGTGATGGCTCTGCTTCTGTCTAATAACACCCTGCCCTGGTCAGTGTATCTTAACTCAGTTTTGAACGCTGTGTTTAACTCCTCCACAGTCTGAGTGTCAGTGTTTTCCCATGGCATGATTTTGTGTGTCCCTACACTTGTGGGGTGGAGTCTCCCACTGGAAAGCTGACATCCGCTGTGTAAACACACACTGTCCACTTTATACTTTACCTAACCCACTGTGATGCAGAAAACCCAGACAGACACACGTGTGTGTATTTATATCCTGGAGCTCATTGACATAATGCTTTCCCTTGCTGCTTACCGTAACCATCCAAAATGAATCCCTGACCCTGACCCTGACCCTGACCCTAAACCCAACCATAACCTAAATGTAACTCTGACACTAAAACCACATTTTGAGTCTCAAAAATGCCTTCAAACTCGTGGGGACCGGATTTTGGTCCCCACAAGTATAGTAAACTTCCAATTTTTGGTCAGCACAAAGATGTTAATACACGCGCACACACACACGCACACGCACACACACGCACACACACACACACACAGTGCTAGTAAACAGTTCACAAAGCTACTTCAGTACTTTGTCAATAATGTCATGCAAAGGCAAGACGAGCATTTGCTCTACTAACTTGCAGTACGCTGTACTTTAATAAACATTGTGCAGACCGGCCCTCAGTTGCTAAACAGTACTTTGATTGGATAAATCCTTTGTGACGTACATAATTGAGCAATAATCAGCTGTGAGTCTTCAGACAGACTGTACTTTGACCTTTTTGGACTGCTGCTGGCATCGTAGTTCTTGTTCTGTTCTGCAGCCTCGGTGTGTGTTTAGTGGCACATGAACTGGTTCTGGTTGGATTGACCTTTTGCTAGTAGTTTGCTGATTAGTATCAATGAAACTTTCAATGTAAGACTAAGAGAATTATTTGTAGTAAAGTGATGACAAATTGTGCTGTTCTTTCAGACAGTAAATAAAAAAAAATACAAAGTAGCTAAAATGACTGACAAATATATGTAGCGTTATTTGGGAAAAATTGGGAATTGTCCAAGGAACATTTGACCCCATTCTCTAACATATTGCATGCAAAAGTATTGCTTGGTTCATGAAATGTGTACAGTTGCCAGTTATAGTGCAAATGTCTTTGAATAGAAACATTTCTGTACTGCCACGCCCCAGTTTCTATGAGCGAGGAAACATTTTTACCTCAATTGGAAGTGGTGACAATATTAGACAGAAGCCAGCACAGCTGATGGGAGGGTGCATGCGTGAACATTGACAACTTCAGCAATTTAAAGGAATGTGTTTAAATTTCGTAATATTGGTGTATTACAAAAATTGGTCTGAAATTTTTATCTGTACAGATTTGCGTGTGTGCACCGTTTGTGAATGAGCCTCGGTGTGAGGATGGACACAAACAGATGGGATATGCATCAAGGTTGTTTTCACAGCGCATTTTCTTCCCTGTGGCAAATCCTACCCCACGCCTCTGAGCTTTTTATGTGTCTCTAGGTTTTAGTTTATTGTAGATGATAACACTCCCACTTAGCCAACACTCCCACAGCACAATGAGAACTGAGTGGAAGGCATAAGATATGACCTACCCTGAAACATAATAGCTTGGATTGCATTCGGAAGTTATGGCCTCACACCGCTGTAGAGACTCTGGTGTGTCTGCTACATCTGATCCAGATACAATCCTGATAAACCCACACTCTTTTATAGCTTCCTGTCTGGCAGCTGTGGCCGTTTGTTTATGATAGCCCTCATGACTCACTACTTGCTCTCATTTAACATTTAATTCCATCACAGTCGGGCACTTTGTCACATTGACATGCCTTTAAGCTGCGTGACTGAGTTGTTGCTCACTTCTTCTGCATGATTTCCATTGAAAGAGCTTTCCTAATGAAAAATTATCAATATAACTACTAAGGAGAGTTTTGAAACTATGTTTTTGTGATTGAACTAGAATGATTTTTTTTTCCTAAATATCTATTAGGATGCTAGCTAATAGAAGGCAGATCCTAATAGATATTTAGTTTTTTAAGTTGTAGTTTTGGAATAACATTTACTCAATGGATGGTGATGGTGATGAATACGCATACGCTATACGCATCTTTAGTTCTGCCAAACTGAAAAACCTGAGAACAAACATGTTGTCTCTGACATACAGAGGCTGATTTATCGCGAGGAACAGGAACACATGTCCATGTGCTTGGTCAAAGTCACTGAGGCCCACCCAAACACAGAGGTGATCCCTAAGACCCGATTCTGGCTCATCCTCTGTCACCCTAAGCGATTTTCCTCAGGGTCATAAAGTTTAACAGCCATGGGAACTTCCTGTACCAAGGCAGTGAGAAGTGACTGCCCCTGTCTGACAACTGAAACGTGTCCAGAAAAGCTCACCATTATGGCATTGAGGAACTTCCTCCCTTAAATAGTCCTGACCCAGAAACCTAAGAACTTCATTTCTGGAAGTATGTTTCCTTTCAGAATAGAGCATGGCCCAGCGATTCCCCTCCTCCTCAGCCACTTTTCATTCCTGCTCCCCATGATGTTCATCATCTGGCAGTTGTCTGGGTGGCAATTATTGAGGGTTTCTCTGTAAATAACTACTCAGAAATCCGTTATGTGAAATTAAAGTTCAGGAAAGACTGTTTTTGGCATTAGTTAACATATTGTGATCTATGACTGTAAGCATGTTTTTGGCACCTCGCCTCAGGTAATCCATTGAAGTATGAGATCTAATTAGACTTTGGAGCAAATTTCTGCATACATTTACATATTAATGGTGTGGTGTTGTTTGTTTTTTTTTTACACACACGCTTTAAAGCACATGTGTGTCGTGCTGAGGGAGCACAGTGATAAAATGCACATTATGAAGTAGAGTAAAAAGTATCAGTCATCCTATTTGCAATGCTGGACAAAGAACGTTTCATGACCAGGCCGAACCCAAAACATACATACATACATACATACATACATACACACATACACACACATATATATATATATATATATATATATATATATATATATATATATATATTTCTTAAAAATGTTACAGTAGTTTGTTCATGATATCAGTGTCATCATGCTACAGTTATTCTACATTACCTGACACATTTCAAAGCAGTTGTCAGTGATATGTGTCTGACATGTATATTTGAATCACACAATATAGTGCAACAATGCAGGAACTGTACCATGGTGACGATGTGCGTATGTATCCATCCATCCTCTCACACTTATCTAATTCAGGGTTGCCTATCCCAGCTGCCGTAGGGTAAGAGGTGGGGTACACCCTGGACACCAATTAATGTAACTCCACTAAATACATGTGTTTGGGTCATGGGAGGAAGCTGGAGTACCCATAGAGATCCCAGACACGGGGAGAACATGCAAACTCAAAAAGAGAGTTCTCAGCCGGATGGAGGATTAGAACACTGGACGATCTTGCTGTGAAACAATGTATAAATATTTTTCATGCCACTCGTGTAGCAATGTATGTAATTACTCATGTGAGCTCTCACAGACTTCAAACCAGGGGTGTTACGCATAATGGTAGGGGGCCAGAAGTGGCACAGCAAAGACTCAACTCTGGAGCAGCGGGCTGATTTTAGAAAATGTAAAGATGGCACAAATTGGAACTTTAAAATGTGTGAAAGTTTAACACATTTTCAAAAGAAAGAAAACTAAACAAAGAAGTGCCCCATGTCTTTTCACACTTCAACAAACAAGTAAATGAAACTATTTAAGTGAGAAATGAGTTACAGCGGCTAACGGGTCTCAGAGACATTTTCTATGATAACCCAAAAGTTGTTGTATAATCTGAGCTGCAGTGTAAATGTGTAATTAAGCTTTGCACTGACAGCCCCGCCCACTTAGGATCAAAGTGGCCTTTATGTGGTGACGATGTAAAACGAGGTTGACATTGTTACTTTAAAGCATCCTTTGTAAATGCTGTTTGTTGATGTAGATGCAGTGATGACAGATGGCTCTGCTCACTCGAGGCCTACGTTGTGCTGTTTTTCTGTGCGTGCGTGCGTGTTTTTTGTTTAAAGTGTAGTAGGAAGAAGCTCTCATTATAGCCATGTGTTTGTGCTCCTGCTTGTTTGAGTGTTTATTCTCTAAATTGTGTCACTAATTAGAAACTTGTTTTATCTCCCCTCCCCCTTGTTCTGTGAATGAATGGGTCATTATGGATAGTCGCTGTAATGAATGGTCACCTCATCCTCCTTTAGCTTCACTCCCCTCTTGCCCCCTCTCATTCTTTCTCTGGCTTATTATCATTAGTCACATTCCATCAGTTCTCAGTGAGCACTGAGGCTTGTCTCAACTCGTTTCTGGTCACTTTTTTCTCGTTGTATCCTCACAATTTTATGATTGTCCCCTTGTAGTCCTGTGCCAGCTTTTTCACTTCAGGTATACTCTGTATTCTGCTCTGTTGTTGCTCTCATCTGTCTCCTTCAGAATATAGGATAGCTGAATTGAAAATATATGAAAAGATGGACTTAGGGAAGCAAATGATGGTTCAGTTTAAAGCTCTGTGGTGCTGTGGAGTCTGGCAGGCATGGTTTGTGTGTCTATCCTACTGGTCCCATCCATGTGCAACCCACAACTATCCATCACTTTAACAATATATAAGTACATTTACTTTACTTTTTTTAGTACATTTACCCTATATCCGTCCCTTTTTGCTTGCACCGTCTTTGTAAGCTCATCATATTCGATGTAGTCATGGCCTCTTAGCTCTGTTGGAAGCTGCTTGTTTGGAGCCATTTGGATGTCTGGAAGGATTTATGGATACCCACTGACACTGCAATGATTCAACATTCTACACTCCAGTAGAGTCTGCTGAGAAAATGTGCGTATGAGCCAAGACTATTATAATGAACTGCAAGAAAAACTAAGGGTTTTTAGTTAACTAAAATAAAAAACAGGCTTAGAATAAACCAAAAACTAACTGAAATATAACATAGAGGAAATGCCTTCAGTTTTAGACTGTGTTTGGGGAAATCCATCATAAAAGTCAGCATGAAGCAAATCTGGGGCGGTAGTTTTACTGAGAATTGGGTTTTTACATGACCGAGAGTGAGCTTGGTACATACTGTCGTACCTGAACTTGAAGAATACCAGGATACAATAATAATACAACAGTGATAACAAAAAAAATCAAACTGTCATAAAACAAAAATTATTATTATTATTATTGAACTTAAAACCAAAGTCAGCTACAATAAAAAAAAAAAAAGAATTTTTAAAAAATTAAATAAGAGATTAAACTAAACTTAAAAACTAAACTGAAATGAGCTAACCAACTAAGTAACTAATGAAAACTGATCCCAGATTTGAACTGGACATCGGTGATCACTGGTTATGTCATTGAGGATAGCAGGCTGCTCTGTTTTATCTTACTATCATTTTTCAAATTGCTAACATAAATTCCAAAATAATTTGTTACTTTTATGATTCAGCGGTTCAGCTTAGTGTGCTTTTCGCTTTTTGTTTTCCAGCTTTGTTAAAATGTTAGATTCAGATCGATGATTAGCTGAGTGGGTCGAAAGGTTAGAGAACACATCCCTTAATTCTAACACTGTTACACTCAGGTTAGTTAAACTTGGATATCTTGGAAAAAGAAACCCACTCTATATTTTTTTGAATAATTCTTTAGAAATGAACGTGCCAGTCATTTCTGCCTCTGCTCTGTTAGGCTCCTAACCGCATCCCGAGTATAATCCTCACAGAGAACTTTTCCACCAGAGAGCTGCTGCTTTATAAATAAAATATAAACACCAGCTTCCCCCACCCTCAGGGGTCAAAGGAGCCTGTGTTTAGGTTTATGTGATCATTCCCAGCCCAGTCACCAAATGAATCTGTGCGCTGGGCCTCAGTGGCTGTGCTTATGTTTAATTGCAGGAAGATGCACGTTGCTGAATGGAAAAAGACACAAACATGGGACATTTGGATAAGAACTGACATTCGGTATAGTGTGTGGTATAAAGTATTCATCATATTAATGCTCCACTATTATTTTTCTGTGCTTGGCCTCTTACCAGACCTTTACCCTCATTCCCATATATAGGAGATTGCCACAAACAAAGCAAGCTTTCTAATGCTCTTAATCTGGCAGGGGAAAAGGTGTGTGTGTGTGTGTGTGTGTGTGTGCGTGTGTGTGCACTGGATGAAGTTCAGCCTCTTCAGTGGAATGAATAGTGTCTTTTTCCCAATCTCCCTTTTGGATAAGCCTGAACTCGTAACAGATAAATCTTCCCTCTGTGCCAGTTATGGCGTGCTGTGGAGGAGGAGAGGTAATGAGCGGCCATATACTGTATGAAGAAGAACGTCGGGCTTTTAATGTCATTTAACAATTATAACCCAGTAAACTCTGTAGACTTAGAGTGGAAATGATCGTTTCTGGTGTATAAACAGTCCACGCAGTCCCGTTTGACCTCCTACCAACTTGTTTTCTGGCAGGGACTTGGAAGGTTTTGTACCTTGTATCCTAGCAATGGGAGAGGATTGTGTACTGGGAAATTGTGTGACACTGAAAACCGCTCTTGGACTGGCATTACTTGACTTGGCTTCTACTGCAAGGTTTTAATTTTGTTTTTATTTTAAACACACAAAAACGGATGTAGTCTGTCAGATACGGGTCTGACTGGAATTTCAATGAAAATGAGCTTCCCACAGCAGTCTTTGGACTGTAGTGATAGTAAAAAATACTGTCCTGGAGCACTAGAGGCAAACGCACATGCTTCATTGGCCTGCATTAATATGCTTTAGGTGTGTCATCGCTGCGCTTGTCTCACTGTCAAAGAATAGGGAATAATAATATATCTTCTGTTTGCTTTGTGTTGCAGGTTGTATCCAGAACTATGTGTGTTTAAACCCAAGCTGCTGGGAGGTCAAGAGGTGACATGCCTCTATAAAACACCACTGGAATCAAATGGTGAGAAGCTGATGAGTGCTGTGGTTTATTTCTAGTAGTCCTTCTGTTTAAAATAATCAAACCTCATGGGATAGTCATGAATTCCAAAAATAGACACAGTGTCGTCTCGTGTAACAGTGAGTTTCATGACTTACATTCATCTATGGAATGAACAGGCTTACATGCAAACAAGGCAACACCACTTAATATAGGTTAGAATTAGTAGTTAGGACTACTAATTAGACTAATACGTTGCATGTGTAGCCTTGACACATACACAGTGAACTGTATAAAATGGACAGTTGTTGTTCAGACGAAGCTGAGGATTTACTGGAGGGAGAACTAAGGCTGGAGTGACCAAGATCTTTGAGAAATGCCTGCTGTGTTTGCTGACAACACTGGTAAAAACACGCTGAGTATACTTTAATGACAATAAATGTCTCACTTACATCATTTAGATAATCAATAAAATGTTAATATTAGACAACTTGAGTAAATTCAAAATCCACTTCATTTATTAAGCGAAAGTGAAAAAGGTCCTATGTGAAAAAGGGAATTGACTGCAATGAACCACACTGGTTGAAAGCTGACTTCAGTTTTACACAGTCACACATGATTACTGCCAGACCTGTCGAATCAAGAAACCATGTAAATGGTTTCTTGATTATAACCTATAAAACCTGTTTGACAAAGTGAAGCAGACAAAAAAAACAAAAAAAACCCAACACATCACGCTACATCTGAGAAAAAAGTCAATGACATCTGTCAATCTGGAAAGGGTTACAGAGCATCTTCTGAGGCTTTGGGACTCCGGCGAGAGAGGGGCCTGAAAATTTGCAACAATAGTGGATCTTGCCAGTAGCGGCTAGCTTATAGAAATGACCCCAAGAGCACGTTGAGGACTCATCTAGAAGTCACAAAATAATCTAGAACAACATCTAAACAACTGCAGGCCTCGTTTGCCTCAGTTCATGATTCTATAATTAATTATTTTGGGAAATATTCTGTGGCGTGAGACGACAAATACGTTTCATAAACAGAATGTCATCTCAGCAGTCAAACAGGGTGCTGGTAGTTTGATGGTCTGGGGCTGCTGTGCTGCTTCAGGCCCTGGATGGAACCATGATTCTACTCTAAGGAGAATGCCCAGCCATGAGTTTGTGCCCTGAAGCTCAGGTTCACTTGGGTTATGCTCCCAGGCAATAAGAAGACCAGTAGCAGGGCCCCTGCCATTCCTCTTGGCTGTGTCATGCCAAAATTAATAAAAAAAAGAAAATTCTTCTGTAACCAATCCCGCCAGTATCTCGAGACAGCTCATCGTGAGATGTTTTATAATCGGGCTCCACTGCAGTAGCTTTGCATGATTCACAATTCAAAATGATCTTTATCTACCTTGGTCTTTAGCCTTTGAGCTTACTGCCTAAAGAAGACTTTTTGCTCTGTCAGGCTGAAATAACTTTTTTGTGATGTCCCTTGTAAATAAAAGACAACTGGAGCGTGAGGCTTCTGTGTTTGTAACCAGATATTCCCTTTTATTGACATCATATAGACTCAAGAGTAGAAGTGTTTAGAGAAAGTCCAGGAAGGTCTTAAGTTTAAAATCATCATTTTGTTGTCAAAAAGAGATTAAAAATAGATGGGTGGATGTTTTTCCAAAGTAAGTTGTGCTTTGCGTGAATCCACGATATAACTTCTGTGTCTGGAAAAGTCTTTGACATCCTGTTTTGTTCTTTCCCTCAGCTCTGCTGCCATGCCTCTGGGGATGGTGCGTCTTTCGTGGTCAGCAGTCAAAACGCTGCTTTCGCTCCTGCTGCTTGCCACTGGCTGTCCCTTAATTTTATTTCCTATTGTCACTGTCCAAGGATCAGACTCATTCCCATCCAATTCTTATCCTACGTTTATCCGAAATGACACTCTGTTTGAGCACCTGGCCCTGCATCCTGACTCCAACGTGGGTCGGGTCTATGTCGGGGCCCGAAATCGCCTGTTCCAGTTGGATCGCTTCCTCCGACCTGAACTACAGGATGAGACTGGCCCTGTCACAGACAGCCGGGATTGCTTGCCTCCTGTAACTGAGACCAACTGCCCTCAGGCCCGAGAAACAAGCAACCACAACAAACTCTTGCTGGTCGATCCTTACTCGATGGAACTTATAACCTGCGGGAGTGTCAACCAAGGAATTTGCCAGAAACGTAGCCTGGATTCTGTGGATCAAGTACTTTTCTCCACAGAGAGGCCGGTGGATACTCAGTACGTAGCAGCTAACCACCCTAATATTAGTACTGTTGGGCTTGTGGTTCGCTCTCATCCTGACAAGCAGCCCGTGTTGTTTGTGGGTCGGGGATACACCAGCAGCCATCCGCCTATTTCCACGCGAAACCTTGCCCAGGATCCCATCTTTTCCTACGAGGAGACTGCCAAGTTGGCCGTGGCTGGCCGCCTCTCAGAATACGATCATAACTTTGTTGCCTCGTTCGCCCACCGTCAGCATGTGTACTTCCTTTTCTACAGAAGGGACCTAAAATCGCCATCGCGCGAGTACCGTACCTACATCTCTCGGGTGTGTTTGGATGATCAGGCCTATTACTCCTATGTGGAAGTACCGTTGACGTGTCGTTCAAGGACGGGTAAAATTTATAACCTCTTGCAAGCTGTCCAGCTGGGCCTGTCCAAACATGGCGTAGGGGCCCAGGGCTCAGAGACTCTCGTTGGTGTTTTCTCCACTCGTTTGGCTTCTTCTACTCGGCCCAGTGAGGAGTCAGCTCTTTGCATGTTTAACCTTGAAGACGTAGACCACAGGATCAACTCCACCAGAGACTTGTGCTATACACAGATGGGTAAAAAAGGAGGAGCGGAGGAGGCCTACATTGAATATGAAGTCAAATCCAACTGTGCCAATCTACCAGAGGTGAGTTCACCCGTTGAATCAGCTGGTCGTGTGGTTTTTAAATTTAAAGCTGTAGTCAGAAACAAAATTAGGGTGAAATACTTGCTGTTTCTGCTCGTACTTTACTTGTAAACTGAAGTCTTAGCATTATCCCTCACTGTGCAGATATTGTGAAACTCCCATTAGAAAGTGTTTCTACTGTGAAGCTGCTCAGTGGTCAGCGTTCTGAACAAGAGACAGTGACAGAGCTCCGCTCCCGCGTCACTGTGTAATTGTAGGCTTGTGTCTGAGAGGGTGTTGCTAAAAGGCAAAATTACTGCCTACAAGAATAATGATAGCCTTCCATTATATTGTGTAAAAATGTAATTTGTGGTTATAAAGACCTTCCCTTCTTCCTGAGTTCTACACTGGAGTATTTTCTTTCCTCTGGATGGAAATGTTCACATAGACTGAAAGTGAACACAGTAAACCATTAACTATGTAAGCTAATACGCGTACGCCATCATACACCTTGTTTTCATCATTCTGTTTACAGAAGAACATGTTGTTTTACCCTAGTGATGACTGTCCTAAGTCAAAGCTAATGTTGGTGCATCTGTAGCTGTGCACAGCAGTCCTCTTCCAAGAGAGTGACCTCTATACAAGACAGGAATTGAAATTTAATGTAATATCTTTCTAAGAGACAGATGTAATGCTGTGGATCAGGGATCAAATTAGACCTCTTAAATCCAGCTCTGGAAACCCTGACTTTTTGTATGCATCCTTGTAAACACTGAATTTGGAGAGAGTGCTCGACATCCCTGTTATCGTTCTGTCATCTGCAGTAGATGTGAAATGGTTAAACCTGTGCAGCCACACGCAGCCGATTGTCTTGAGGGGAGAATATATAGCAGGTGGTGCAGTTTAATACAATTACTGGGCAGGGAGGATCGATTGAGGCATTAGATGTACTTAGTGGGCTGGAGTTGGTAGTGTTTAACAAGGCCTGACAAAGAAGGATAAAGAAACACAAGAAGGAACAAGATTAAGGGTTACAGACGCATGGTGTGATAGAAAAAAGTGAAAGAATATGTAAGACAGAGAAAAATGTGTTTGAGTCCAGGTTATTTTTCTTAAAAAGGTAAATCATAGCAAAGGTTTTGGTTATAGGTGAACAGCAGGGAAGCTTCTGGAGCTCAAAAGAGATGTAATTTGATTAGGATGTCAAATCTGGCACACGAATCCACCTTCATCCCCTTCACGGTTGCTCCATCTGTAGCAGTGACAGACTCTCACACCAGTGAACCACCGGAAACTCCTTTTTTAATGCTGATCAGGATTTGTGACTCATGCCTGACATTAGTGGCCGGAATGCAGTTCAAGTGATCTTTTGACCTCACATTCCTCCCTTGTGGTTTTACTGTCCATATTATTTATGGCTAAGAGTTCAGATGATCTAGTGTGCACAGACTCATCAGTATGCAGGCTCCGAGTTGCCAAACCAGCAGGTCGCATGCCAGCCTGCAAGCATCCGGGCCAAGTTCCTAGACTGGATGTCATAACTTTAGAACTCTATCAGAAGTAATAAATAGTTTGGGGCTATTCTTAGCACGCAGCCTTCTTTGTTTGTTTGCCCCTAATGCCTCGGTTCTCACGATGTGGACAAAGCAGGCCCTTAATTAGCTTAATCAGTCCTCTGTGATAGCTGACCCCATATGGTCAGCTACATGGTCACAGTCGGGCTTAAAGCTGTGTGCAGTGATTCCATCTCAAAACATGTTTTTACTGTGCTTCTCTTAGGATGAAGCCAAAAAAGGAATCTATTCATAACACCACACCAGCCAACAGCACGCAGTCCATCAAAACAAGTAGCGCTCAACAGGCCAGGCTCTCAGGTTCACCCCCTCTATTTCCTATTGTTAGGACGACCAGTGATGAAGCAATGACCTCGATGTAACATTCTTGTGGAAAAATAAATGGCCTGGAACAAAAAACAACTGCCGTGCAGCCAGAGCGAGGACTCTCGCCAGCGCTAAAGCACAGAGTGTAGTAGTTGCTGATTTCCGGTTTTAGTTTGTTCCCAAACTCCAACCCTTTCACAATAAATCCTGCGGTGATTTTAGTAACCGCAGTAGGAGCACTGCTGTTATTTTTTTTTACGCTACTGGCTTAATAACAACTCACTCGAGGGCTTCTTTGTGCACAACACTAGCCGAGTGGTTTACATTTCATTTGTTCTTTATTTGTTTTGCTTGTGAACGTAACACGTTGTACTGCAAACTGACTTTTCTGTCCTGTACCCCCACGATTAGAACACCCTGGACGCCTACCCCTGCGGCTCCGACCACACCCCTAGCCCCATGGCCAGTCGGAAGCCCGTGGAAGTAGAAACCATATTAGACAGCCCTTCTGCCCGTCTTACTGCTGTGGCTGTCAGCAGCAGGGTGGGACATACCATCGCCTTCCTGGGGGACTCCAAAGGGAACTTGCACAAGGTAACAGCTCATCGTGTTTCGGGACGTGCACAGACAGGTCGAGCTTGGATTCTGGTCTTAAGAAAGAGCATTTTGTGCCAACTTTGATGTTGTGCACAGATTGTGGTGGAATGCTGGAAGTCTGAAAAAAACAGTCTTTCATGCTCCATATCGTGGACAGTTATTCTGAGTTCAAAGCCTAAACCATAGTAATATGCTGGGTGTATTGATTGTAACTGTAGTGCATCTCCGTTCACCTCCAGACACTGGCTGCTCTCTGCTGTCTGTTATTCTGTCAGCCGGTGCAAGTCTAAAATAATCTTTGTGTTTACAGACAGACGGGCTACACTTGGTACGCTCGAGTAATCTGTAGAACATAATCCTGCTGACTGTGGAGTTGGGTTTCAAGCTGCAGTGTGCTGAAACAGATGTAGAAAAATAAGCAGAGAGTATGAAAAAAGCCCGTGTTTGATCAGCCAATACATCCACTGATACCTTCATTATGGAGAATGAATGTACTTCTGTTTTCAGCCGTTCATATGTTTAATACCAAACAGCTTCATCCGGCCAATGAGAGAATTTGTTTATCATCTTTCCTGTCTTATACAGTGCTTAACGCTGTTTATTCAAAGCTAATAGTTACCGTGTTCACTTTTTTAAATGCAAACATGAGCCGGCACACTGGGCGTAATCAAGTATCACTTTTAGCAACTAAAGCAGTTGTTTCTGTTCAATAATTAAAGTAAATAAATGTAATGTTGTATATTCCCATGCCAGGTCTTTCCTTACTGCTACAGTGTGATGTTTGCTACAATCCTGTGAACTCTGTCTTGTCCGAGCTCTTTGGCAGGGGGACAGCACTGCTGCCACCGAGAACCAAACATGACAAATACAGACACGTTTCATATCAAACAGACCATACGCTTTCAGCTCAATGAGCAGATTGTGTGAAGCTCAGTGGAGATGACACTGTGCTCAACATGCTGTCAGTCTGATTTCACAGGTACCCGAGTCACCCCGTGGTGGGTCAGTGCTGTGGGTTCTGTGGGTTCTGAGGGAGATCAGATTGAAACTCACAAGAAAAGAAAGAAGATTGTTTCCTTGTGAGAAACCAGATTAGTGTTTGTGATTAAAGGAGCGACATCAACTTTGTGTTTGTTGCCTAAAAGATGTAGAGAATTACTTTAGACTAACTTTAATTATCTAAAATATATTTTTCTTTTGATAAATAGTAACTTCAGCAACAAGATCTGTTGGCCCGGCAATTGCCTGGTTATGATGAATTTATAGATGGTGAGCCCGTCTGCTCACAGTTGGCTCTTTGTGTGGTTTTCCTGAATGGTGACTTGTGGTCAGGGCCCCCTGCACAAGCAGAAATGGCACAATGACGGCTATTAACGTGTTTTCTGTACAATTACGTCACACAAACCCGGCTAAACCTTACAGAGCTCCACAGTTTTGTGCACTGTCATCGCTGACTGGCAGACACATGCACTTCAAAACAGAGAGCCTCATTCAGAATTGAGAGTTATTGATCATGACAGCAGACAGTGTCAGTTTCATTAATGAACACTTTGTCCGTGCAGCCACAGACGATCAACATATATATTCACAAGGGTTACAGCCTTAGCTGTTCACGTACTATATGAATAAAAGGGGGAATTCCGACAAGTGGGGAGTTGGTTAAAGGTCTGAGGGTCAGACTGTGGAGGATGAGCTGATGACTCCCAAATGGAGAGAAAATCTTTGGTATATTTACTGAAGCCATCCAGAATTCTGACTTTATACTTTGACAGTTTGTTTTTTTTCAGATGCAGGCGCCCAAAGTGCGTCGAAATTAGGTGATTTTTAATTTCATGCATAATTGTTTTTGCAGTACATGAAATTGAAATGTTCAGGACTGAAATCAGTTTTACGCCCGGTCAGAGTGTCGCAACACTGTAAAGTGAAACCCGAGCATCAGTATCGTGGGGAATATTTGTAGATGCAGCTTGATTGGTGAAAGCTTTGAGGTCTCGTAGAGCCTGTGTGAAAATGCCACCTCCTTCCTTGTTCCTGTGGTGTGTGTGTGTGTGTGTGTGTGAGAACACAGCTTCAGTTTCAGACCTGACGGCTGTTGTGCTTAAATATGCAATTTAAGTAAACTAACTTGTCTCGCTCTTAGCACTTCATATGTTAAAACACCTGTATGCATATTATTATAGAAAATGTGATTCAGGAGAGGAAGTGCAACAAATTTATTATGTGTTATTATTTTGATAAAGGAACGGGATATATATAAGATTATTCTTCTTCCAGTTTCCTTTTTCCATGAAATAATGTGTGTGCCTTCAGTTTACAGTATGTGTAATTTTCATGGAAATAAATAAATAAAAATGTAAAAAAATTAAAAAATGTTAGTTAATAAGAACACTGTGGAAAAAAGTACCCCATTCACAGTTTTCAAGCATTTACGGATGTTCTAAATGTGTCATCTAAAAAGACTGAGAGTATCTGAGCTGTGGTGTTGTTCTTGAAATGCAGAATGAGCTTTTTGGCCCTGTTATAGATAAACTTGCTGTCCTTTAATTGGTATTATGCAAGAACTTAATGAAGTTAAGATGGTTTTTATGTGACTCCAATTAAAGCCACCATTTATTAAGAGTAGACAAATCAGTGGGTATTGTTTTTGTTACTCTTTATTTTCTTGTTAGCAGAAAGGAATATCAGTCAGTTTCCTGCTTTTCCCTTTTGTTATAGTTCCTTGTGTTTAGTTTAATATGGAAGGACAGATTTGATATGCAAGTCTAAGTTGAGACTGCATAAGAGGAGTTTATCCATTAAGATGACTGCTGTGTTTGTTCCCCTCACAATGAAATATGGGACTAATGACACCAGGCAGAATGAATCTGATGTTCAAGCTCCTGTAAATAATGTCAAACTGCTGATGTGGAGCAGTCGGTCAGGCTGTGCACTCGTATTAACCTACATTACAACAGCTGTAGATTTTAGTAGCCGGCCCAGTGATGGACTGCTGAGACCTCTTCTGTGTCTGCAGACTGCTCATGTAAGCATAGAAAGAAGCCAGGTTGTCAGGCTTCTGCAGCACGCTAACGACACTGCAGGTACAACGATATCATATCATGGCTGACTTACTGTGTGGGTAATGTCATTATCAGGTTTGACCGGAACATGTGGAATAAAAAAGGCCTGCTGCTTTAGAAAAATACTTTAGCAATAATGCAGGGAGACGCATGTTTAAAAGATATACAACTAATTGCAAGAAAAGTACAGAGTACGTTTCAACATCAAAAACCTTAAATAGACCATTTGGAGCTCAATCACACATCGAGCTGCCCATTAAAGGATTTGTGGTTCCATCTTTTAATAAAACTGGAAAATAAGCAGTCAATCTTTATTTCATTATAATTGCGCTTCCCTTTTTAAAACGGAGCACATGAAGATGCATACTCGTGTCAGCAGCCTGTTTACCCATTACCTAATCATTCGTATTTACGTGTGTACTTCCTCAGGTGTTCTTGGGGCCCAACGGTGAGGTTGAGGAGTACTCTGTGATCCCCATACAGCAGAATGCAGCCATCAGCTCAGACCTCATCCTGGATCAGAAACAGGAACATCTCTTCATCATGACCCATAACATGGTACACACACAGTAACTGAACTCTTATAACCCCGTTTCTGTACAGATAAATCATTTTAACCCTCGTGTTTACCCCAGTCGTGTACTTGGGATTATTTTAATGACTGCTGGGAAATGTGGGCTGCCTATTCTCTTATCTGTTTTCTTTAAAAAAAAAAAAAAAAAAAATCATAAGCTTTTAGGAGCTTAGTGTGGATGGTTTGCATGACTGAACTTGATTGTGTTGTCCTGATTCCAGCTGCAGAAGAGGCCGGTGGCTGAGTGTCAGCAGCATCCAGACTGCCACTCCTGTCTCTTGGCACACGACCCTTACTGTGGCTGGTGTGTCCTGGAGGGAAGGTGAGATCGACATCAGCAGTTGTGGCTCGGTGCGACCTTCTGGGCTGTGATCCAGAAGGTCACTGAGCTGTGTGCTCAGCCACAATAAATATAAAATACAGAGATCAAGATTAACCTGGAGTTCAGACTGGGGTCAGAAACAAACCGCATTATTTTATTGTTTATTCATATAATTAGAAACAAATTATAAAGCACTAAAATGCCAATGTACTGTTGCTATAGGAGATGAGTTCTACCAGACTCCACATGCAGAAAAAGTCTAAATTTAAAAAAATGCTTTGGAAGTGGCTTAGTCCCACATGACTTTAGATGTTTTTGAGGAGCTTGCTAATAGCAACACCTCCAGTTAATTATCACCAAAACAATTTGTCCTTTTTTTACATGTATCTTTTAAAATTATATCTCTCTCATATTTTCTTTGATAGGCGACAGTTCGTACAGTGTTTGCTCAAGTTTTACATCATGATATGTGTTATGAGCTGTATTTACTGCTTGATGTTCTGTGGCTGTAAAAAGTCCATTTCTAATTGGGCTGCACACTCGGCTGTGGAGCGCACACTGGTCTCCTTTGAAGTTCGGTGCCAGCAGTCTGGGAAAATGGTAGCAAACAAGAAACCTCCAGGCAGGCTTGCTAGTTTTTGAAATGTTTGCTCACGTCGTGTTAAAAACTGACACCTTTGCTTCGGCGGGATTGTGTTTGAATTTGGTGTAAGCAGCTCTCTCTGCTCTGTCTCCTTTGCTCTGCCTTACAACCCGGCCTACAAGCTTCTGCATGTTAACTACTTCAGTATCTATTTGTTTATCTAAATAAAATACAATTGCACTTATTTGAACAGGATGAGCAATTTTGCTGTTTATGCTGCCACTGTACATTCCTACTGCTAACATGTTCAGGCATATTTAGATAGAAGCTGGCCTTCTATAATGTAATTTGTAATTTTGACACGTTGATAATGGAGATAGGGGGCCTTACTTCAGCCTGCAAAACAGTGAATATAAGTAAGACTGCTTTCCCTGCAGGTGTGTGTTGCAGTCACAGTGTGCTCGTGGGAGCTACTCAGGTCAGTGGTTGTGGAGTTTTGACATGGAGCAGCAGTGTTTGGTGGTCCGGGAACTCATCCCCTCCAATCTCAGCAGGGAGGAGAGCAAGACGGTAAGGCGACATTGCATTAACAATAACTTTAGTCGACATGCAGAACAAAACACAAAGGACTATTTGTGGTTTCTATTGACTCCAGATGATTATCCACATCAAGTTTTTCTGAAGAAACTCTTCCGTGACAAAATCTGTAGATGTACCTGATTGTAATAATAGCCTCCTCACATACACAAACTAAAGTTATACAAGAATCCCTTATCGGCTGAGCCGGTGGATTTAGTGTACCTGGGCGTGGGGGTTCGGTTTAAGTGGGAGTGGATCAAGAAGAGAAGGTGATTGGCTTGTGTCCTGTCATGTCCTAGTATAGCACAATAATCTGCGTGAAAGATGGGAACAGAAACACAAAATATGCACACTTGTGTTTTCTCCACCGACTCGAGAACGACTCGAGGACAGCTCGTGTTTGTCTGGCTCGAAATGATTTCTGGTTCTAAGACATATAAATGGAAATATAACTATTTATAACTAATGTAATAATAGTAATGTAAGATGAAGTGCACTAGTTAAATGTACCTATAGCTGGTCGTGTGATGGCCCTGACAGCTACAGTAGTCCCAGTGAAGATCATTTTCTCTTCTGGCAGCTCACACGGTGCAACTTTTAATACTGACCAATTAGGGAGCTCGTTTTGCAACAGGCTCTTCATCTAGACTGGGATGTGATGTCTACAATGTGACATACAAGTGCCTAAAGAATTCACAAGCTGAAAAAAGCCCACTGATCCAGTGGACAACAAAAAATGACCAAATTCAACACAAGGGTAAGTTCTGGAAGGCCGTGGATTCAAACTCTGAGAGTCAGTCCTAAGGACCACGGCAGCCCTGGTGGCTCGTGCTGGACCAAATTCCTAATGTAACAGCTTGACAGATGTTCTGCCTTTCATTTGGCAGAACATCCTCCATGCTGTGTTCATGTGACATGAGAGTGCAGCGCAGCGAAGGTTTAGGTCTGCGATGAACTGAGGAAAATATATTGGTTTACAAGGGGTTTGTTTAAGTTAGCAGCTTCTCGTTCTACTTATGATTGAGGTCTATTCACAGGATATCCATTATTGTTACACCGTCTAATGCATTAATTTCGCCTGCCCTTGAGACGCCCAGTACTACAGAAGCAAAAACATTACGTGAATAAACAACACACAGCAGCTGGAGCCGAACATAAAACCGAACCTTTGTCAGCGTGATTCATGCTCCATCAGCGGCGAAGTGCAATTTAGTTTTCAAATCTAATTATTCCACATGGACATTTACAAATGAACAGATGGGATTTATGTGTTCAGACAGCTTAATCACTTACTCTCAGCATGACCTTCACTGTACCCTGAAACAGCACAGGTGTGGACTTAATGCAGCAAAGATCTGTGCAGATCTACATTGTTTGAAGATATTTGTAGATGATGTTGTTTTCAGTCAGTAGCTCATGGCAGTGTTATATTTCTCTCAGGTGTCCCTGTTCATCCCAAGACTTCCAGTGTTGGAACGTGGGGAGTCATACTCGTGCTTCTTCCAGGACAGCCACGGTCCTGCTACCACCACAGGGACCGGGGTCACCTGCCGTTCTCCCGACACCAGCGGGGTGCCTTCGGTTTTTCAAGGACAAGGTGAGTGTTTTCTTTTGTTTCTTTCCTCCAGATCTGATGCTGTTGAAGGGTATTTACTGATTTGCATGTTTCAACTTTGTGACTGGGGGATTTGCCTGCGCCCGGCAGGATTTGCATGACCCACCCAGACATGTCATTTACAGTTCAATTATTATGTCAGTGAATGGCCTAGAAAAATGGCTAACCAAATCCATTTTAGGCCATCTTACACAGCAGGGAGTAATCTGTATTTGAAAGCATAAAGCTGTTTCATCCACAGCCTGCTTGCTTTGGAATACGTGCTTTGTGTTTCCCGGTTTGGTGACTGTCTAGTGCAGTGAGGGCTGCAGTGGTAATGAGGATACTGTAAATAAAAAAAACAAAAACAAAGCCTCTGTAGAGACAAACATTCATGTTATGAGAGAAACGCACGCATGTGGTTCCCATGTCTGCATTCCTGGAACTTGCATTTTGTTGTTGTTCTCAAGGTGTAGGGCTCAAGAGGAATTAGTCGGGTCATAGTTACATTTTGTTATATTATGACATTTTTGTTGTAAATACACTGATAATTGCTTCATAAATATTGTGTATCAGCCTTAAACTGCAAGAGACTGAACTAGGAGCTGTGGCGCAACATCACACTGTTCAGAGCAGGCCATCTGTTGCATGTGTGTGGATTAATCGAGTGTTTGGAGTCGGTGGCAGTGTTGTTACTAATCATCTGTAAGCCCATTCTGGGGATCTCTCCACTTTAAACATGCAAAGTGCAGAGTTTGGCATTTTTTGGATGATCGCTTCTCATTTTGGCTAAAAGTTGCTGTGTACCCATCACACTAAGGACCAAACCATATCCTAACAATGACATTTTCAACCCTACAGCCAAATCTCTCTCGAACAACTTAAAGGCTAAAGAAGGTTCTGTCTGGGGCTCTTGCTTAATTTAATGTCACCCAGATGGTCTTTTATTTTTTTGTTTCTGATTAAGTTCATTCATTTTCTTTTTACCTTTCATTTCCAAATAACTAAACCAATGAAGTTGTGTCACTTACTGTATGTAGTTTGGATGAGCAGTTCTAAAGAAAGTTGCAGTCCACAGCCTGCCTGCTCTGCTCAGCCACCTTTTGAACACACATCTCACACGTGCATTCAGTAGTGCATTGAACACAGTTTTAATAAGTGGTGACACAAACGTTTTTTTTTTTTTCTTTAACTCCCCAAACAGACTCTGTACTAGTTTAAGGAAACGGCTCGGGTCAGGATGTTTAGTCTTTATCATAGTTTCTGCTCTTGATGAGGAGATGGGTGTGTTATACAACTGCTCCATCAAACTGAACACTTGTGGGGGAGCTGCTGTGTTTGTCTCCTCTCTCTAAGTTGAGGATGGAGGGTGCACACGGCTTTCATTAGGCCTCTGTGTTCTGGATCCCATGTTCCCTCGACTTGTGTAGCTTGTTCTCGAGACTCGGTGGATCAGAGACGGTAAGCCTGACCAAATATTTTTCTTAGTCTGCTCCCCCGGCGCTGCGCTCTGAGCAGGAACGTGTGATGTTCTCTTTTCTCAGGCCGTGTTCCTGTCTGTGTTTTCTTGTCAGATTTTGTCACAGTCACCTTGTCTCTACGTTTTGGCAACGTCACAGTCACGGCAAGGGATTTCACCTTCTACGACTGCACAGCCGTTAAGCAACTGTCTGGCAGCCAGCCGTAAGTTATCACCGATGATTTATCAGCTGTGTCCTCCGTCGGTCTCCTCCTGATCTGTGCTGTACGCTGCAGACCCTTTAATCAAGTCTCACTCACCATCACAGTCTGTACTTTTCTGTTTAGTACCCCGGTCACTCTTTGTCCCTCCATCATGTCTGTCTGTGTCTGCATGTCCTCTTTTTAATTCTCCTGTTCAAACCCGTGACCCCGTATCTTAGAATCTCTTCTGTGTTAGAGTCCTTACATATCAGTATATTTCAACTTCCTTTGACTCTTGACTCTACCTTTACCATGCTGACTGGGTTTGTTCAGACTGGAACGCTATTTTTTTTTTTAGAGATTTCAGGCTTAATACATAAACTTTTTGTCCCAAAAATATCTTTTTTTTTTTTCTGCTCTGAGCAGTTTGTCAGTAAACCGTCATAAATAGACTTGTGATGAATATGAACTGGTCGAGCAATTTGAGCATTTTTGTCCTCTGCACCCACACTGCCAACTAAGGCTTGCTGGTCTAGCACTATTTACTACTACACTATTACTACAACAGTCAGATATCACATATGTATGTATATATGATATAGATATATCATATGTGTCTGGCATTATGAGCAGCATACAGAATCAAAGCCAAAATAGAATATGACATATAGAGATGGCACTGCCTACTAAACTGGGTTTTACATTGTACATGCTACGTCACTAAATATGGCTTATAGTGATCGTAGTGTTGTAAAAATCCCAAATAATACTTTTACTATATTTAAGAGTTAATAATAACCTGTATCACCCTAAATTTCATACACACACTGTATTTGCTAAGGTTTCCGAATGGTGTATGATGAATAATCGGTAGGACTTACAACAGTTAGATCTGCTTCTACTAGAGCCGTTCTTCTCATAGCTCCTGATCCTGAATCACCGTTTACCTCATCCTGAACAGAGGCTTGTACGTTCGGCCGCTGATGCAAATTCTCTCCTGTCTGTGTGCAGCTGCCGCGGTTGTGTTTTGAGCCGATGGGGCTGCAACTGGTGCGTCCACCAGCATGCATGTACCCACAAGCCCACCTGTGAGGAGGGAGTGATCATCTACAACCAACACGTAAGCTTCAGCGTGATGCCGCATGCAGGCGTTGATGAAAAGCACTGACTGATCACCAGTTTAAACGGGTGCTTCATTTGCATTCCTCAGCCTTGAGCCAAAGATTCTTCTCCTTGATGAAGGTCGTTACACTTTGCACGAGTGGATTTTTGTTTATTGTAGTACCACTTTTTAGAGGTAGTGGGCGGTAAAACAGACTGAAATGAGTTATTTTTGTAACACTTCAAAGCAGTTAGCCAGAGGGATTTTGACATAGCTGTGTTCGGTTGTTACACATCAGTGCTGCTAACAGAAATCCCTGTTTTTCAGGTATCATGAGCTACATTAACAGCAGATCACATGATCTGTCTTTTTTCTTTGATTTTCCTTTTTATTTTTTGCCTTCTGCCTCACCCTCTCCTCATGTCTTTTCCTCCTCCTCCTTCCCCAGTTTAAACTACCTACCTCCTCTCCTCCTACAACCAAAACTATTAAAGTCATCACAGCAACCACTACCACAACATCTACCCCCACAACTCCTCCTACCACACCAACTACTCCCACGATGACGACAACAACTGCAGTCCCCGTCACCATAGCTACCACTAAGGAGTTAACAGCCCCTACTCTTTCACACACTAGTACCTGGCTTGAGCCAACCCACCTGGGCACTACCCTCCCCCCTCAGCCTCCCACTCTACCACCCAGCACATCTCCAGGCCTGGAGGTCACCACCAGAAAAGAAGAAGAGAGTGAAGCCTCTGAGACTGTCGCGCACAGTGACTTGGAAGACGCTGTAGCTACACAGAGTGTAACGATGGCCACGGCAGAGCTGACGTCCGTCACCGTGGCGGATGGTCTTAGTGGGGATCTGGACCCTGTCGTGCCTCTGATGGTCCCAGACTCCTCGCCACCGGAGGTGGTGACGGCCTTACCCCCCAGCGAACGAGAGGCAGCCAAAGAAGCGCTGACCCTGGCAGAGTCTCCCACCATGATCGTGCCTGGCTTTCCCCTGCCCACACTTTTCCCTATGGGTGAACGAGCCGATTCTGAGCCTTCCCTTTCGTTGGACTTGACCCAAGCATCCACACTGGTACCAAGGCAAGACTTGCACACTGAGGCAGGAAGCCCAGCTGCTGATTCTGAGGTGCCCCTCTGGCCAAAGGAAGCAGACAACCACACTGTCCAGGCAGAAAATGACACGGCTACATTTTCAGCTGCCACCGTGCTCTCGGGTGATGGGGAGGTTGACCGCATGTCCCAGTCCTACCCTCCCCAGTTGCTGAATACTGATTCAGAGCTGGACTACCAGTATGATTCAGCCGATGGCTTCCTCCCGGTGAGTTCAGCCACCTCACTCCTTCTCCTGCTTTGCTTCTACTACTACTACTTCTACTCCTTCTTGGAAAGGGTGAGCACCGTCCTTGTGCTTCCAGCTTCTGACTGGAGTCCTACTATAGGAACAAAGCTCACACCTGATTCCCTTTCTCTCATCCTTTCCCTGCATTTCCTCTTCCGTCTCACACCTGGAATCTGTATCCTTTCACTGCACAGACTGGCTCCAAGAAACCCAGCTGCTTCCGAGTTGCAGCGCTTATTCTTTTGTCTGTTTTCATCTTTCCTTTTTCCAGATTCTCTCTTTCTTTCATTGCATTATCTCTATATAAAAATCTCCACCACCTTGAGCACGCCCCCATCCCGACCTCCCCCCATGATTCCCTACATCTCCCCTTGTTGTGGGAGACTGAAATCACTTGCACTCCCTTGTGGGAAAGTAAAAATTGACCCAGAATATAGTAAATGGTTTGTTCAATCCACCTCACTGTAAATGTTGCGTGTATGTGAACATAAACACGTGTAATCTGTTGTCCTACAGGGGGACGAGGGCTCGTATGTCAGCTGGGGTTCCTCAGCTTGTCCGTGTGTTGAGAAGGTCCAGGGTTCGTCGCTGCTCCCGGTCAGAGTAGATAGAAAGATCACTTTACTGGCACATAACCTCCATCTCTATCAGGTACAGCACACAGCGACAATAAGCCTGTTAGCCGCCTGCCCAGTGTACTCGTTAATGCATTGTTTGTGTATTCAGGATGCGGAGATGGACTACGAGTGTGTGTTGGTTATTGAAGGGCAGACGGTGGTGGTAGACGCCTACGTGGAGCCAGACGACATGAACCCATCAAGCTTTGACATCACATGTCAGCAACACAAGGTCTGATTTTGTACATTTTCATGAGGGGACTACGCCTTCATAAAATTGTTTCTGTACTGAATAAAAGCAAAAGTAAAAGTAAGTAATAGGCCGGTTCACCCTCCCCCAGGCAGGGCGAATGCTGCCGTTGGTCTTCTGCTCACAGGGGCTCGTATGTCAGCTGGGGTTCAGTGCTTGACTGGAGTGTAATTGATAACAATGAATTTATTTTAATGAACCGTTTTCTTTCGTCCAGTACACATACTTGGCTCCAGTGCAGGAATATAAAGCCTTGGTGTATGTGAAGAGGAGGGACACCTTCCATGTAGACACTTCTCGTGATCTCTACGGTAAGGTCATATCACGTCTGTTTGTTTTGCTTTAAACATACTGCTGTTAAAGTTTTCATTATGAACACATGTTAACTGTCCGCTGCTCCTCTACGTCTGCTGTGCCTTCAGTGACTCTGTACAACTGCTCCGTGGGTCGATCTGACTGCAGCCGTTGTCACACAGCAGACTCAAAATACGGCTGTGTGTGGTGTGGTGGTCCCCGGGCCAGCTGCCTGTTTTCAGACTCCTGCAGTGAACCTGTGCAACAGACCTGCCCTGCTCCTGTCATACACTCTGTGAGTATTCACCTGTGAGCTCCAGAGCGTCCGACTTTGGGAAATAATACAGTGCAGTGGGATTTATCTTTGAACTGCCTAGAACATCGTTAGAAAAGGATCATAATTGGAGGCCTTATTTTAAAGTTTTCACTTTTGCTTCTTATTGCGCTAACTTGCTACTTATTGTCTAAAAATGATAAGAATAAGAATGATCAGCCATCACCAGTAGGATGCAACATGCTATGTTGGCATACTGTTCGGTTTGAGACAATGGAAGATATTATAATGCTGGAGGCCATTTGTGTTCCAGTGGCGTCCTTTTGCATTATTCGAAGATATATTACATCTTTATTCATTTTACTTTAGCCATATTAACTGGGCATTGGTGCAGCTCATCACTTGATCTGTATTAACAGTCTCTGTTGGAAATGGGAATACAAAATTGACAGTATCCCTTCTCTTGTGATTTTATGCTTTGTTCTTTCATTGCCTTCAAAATAAGCTTTCTTTTGAGCTGTTGGCTCACAGGAGTTACTTGGACATACACTCACCACATTATTTCAGACTTTATCCATGTTTGATATGAACATCCATCTGTAAAACAATATATATACATCAGACAAAGAGGGAATTTAAGCATTTGTTCCTATGAGCAGATGTCAACTTTAACAAGAAGCAAGATATAGTGAGGTAAACAGTGTGCCTGAACTCAAGCCTTTTATTGTTGCATAGTATCAACATTTTGGTAGATGAACTGGAGCGAACTAGCTGTGAAACATTGTATTGCCTTTGTGACACAGCTATCACTCACTTCTAAGGGAAATCGTACTCGTAGCTCTGGTTGATCAGTGTTTCTTTGTGTAAAACATCAGCAATAATAATTTCCTCAGAAATTGTAAGTTGCACTGAATTTAAAAATGTGTGTTTACATTTGTGTTAAACTTTCTATTGTCACCCTCGTCACTTGCTTTGAATTTATTGTAATAAAATGTCGGTCTCAAAACAATCCCATTAGGACATAACGAGCACATGAAGCTCTTCTGATTGTAACTGAAATGGCATCACGTGTAACTTCATTGCGTGGTTAGATCTCTGTTTTTTCTGTTATAAATGCTTTTGTGTCAGTCACAAACTAGAAAGCTTTATTGGATTTTTTTTTTCCTGCCACCAATCAGGTTCAGCCACTCTCTGGCCTGTTGGAAGGAGGCACCATGGTGACCATCTCCGGCTCCAACCTGGGTCAGAAGGCTGAAGACATCCTCCACTCTGTGTTAGTGGCTGAGGTGCCCTGCACAGTGGTTTCCAGCCTGTATGAGGTCTCCTCTAGGTATGCATGGGCTGCTGCTGTTTTTCATAGCCTCTTTTTGCAACGATCAGACTTCTCAACGCTGCAAATTACATAAACGCTGTCTGGGCACATCCTTGACTGAGTTTTCGGGAGAGCAACTATCCTAAAGAGTAATGTCTGTCTTCCAGAATTGTGTGCGTGACCAAAGCCAGCAGATTAAAGATGGGCCATGTGTCTGTGAGAGTGAATGGAGGAGAATTTGGCCTCTCCAGCCAGAAATTCAGCTACCAGGTATATTAAATTCAGGTAGAGTAAATTAGATTTTGTTGACCTGAAACTTCCATTTTTTGCAGCAGCAGCAAATAGCAACAACATGAGTAAAGGACACTAAAACCTACAGTGCTGGGGGGAAAATGTGACTTTTTGATGTGAAAGTTTAGTATAATATTCTTTCTATTGATTAATTGTTTATAAAACTGTGAAATTGCAGTTCTAACACTGGAGATGTTTAAAGCAGAGAACATATGCTGTTATTTCTGTTTGTTCTCATCACTTTGGTGCACATAACCACAGTAAAATCATGTGAGCTGCATTCTTTAACAGTAACAGTGCACAATTAGAAATCACACAAGCCAGTCCAAAAGTTGTTTTTAAAACTCCTTGTTTCTCGCTATCTACAGACTTTGCTAGTATGCAACAAGTACATGTCGGCAAGAAGTAAACCGCTTTGTTACACTGTGAAACACAGCTGCTCTCTCCTTGTTTTTAGAACCCAGTTGTGAGGGGAGTGTCACCTGTAAGGGGCCCCAAGGCTGGGGGAACATCCCTGAATATCACTGGCCAAAACCTTCTGACAGGCCGCCCCGCTGACCTTAGCATCACTGTCGGGGACGTCCCCTGTAACATGTAAGACACACACGTATAATACGTATTCGTATAATCGGCTGTTTGTGGTTAATGCAAAGACAGTGCTACTGTTTTTCTCTCGGTCACCACAAAGTGACTTCATTTAAGGTTGTAAGGTCAGACTGACCTCTGACCTCCTCGTGTCACCTTGGGATCTCATAATTTCTTTGTCCCCCCTCAGTGTGTCAGAGCTGCAGAGCGACAGCGTTCAGTGTGTGACAGGGAGCAGTAATAAAACAGGAGACCACCAGATCACCCTTCATTACGGCAGCATCCAGCGTCACCTTAGCAGCCCCGCCTACCACTACACCAACAACCCCAACCTCACCCGTGCTGAACCAGCCAAGAGCTTCCTGCAGTGAGTCTGAAAGCCCTCACATATCCAGCCTTCAAAACATACTCTTACCTCTGAAGTACTGAAACGCTGATTGTGTTCATCTGGACGTAGAGTTTTCATCCAAGTGACTTGTTCAGTCTCAGCTGACTGCAGGTCATAACTATGACTGCAACCTTATGAACAGTGCCTTTGCACAGTGACTGAAACCAGCAACACCAAATGAACAATGGGCTGTGAGGTCAGTTCCTTGACCGTTGATCAACATGATAAATGCTAAATCCTGATGAACAGAATCAACGTTTTGAGATTTCCTTACCGGGATGATTGAGCATGCATCACAAAATTTTAACCCACTCTCATCAATGGGTTGTGTTTTTTAAAACAACTGTTTGTGGTTACAGTGGCGGTCGACTGATCACGCTGTCTGGATCAAACCTGGATGTGGTGCAGGACCCCCGAATGGTGGTGACTCTCTCCCGCTTCCAGTCCGTTGGGCAAAGCAAGAAGAGGAAACGGCGAAGGAAGAGGAGCAAAGGAGACCAAAGGAAGCAAAGCCTGGGAAGGCCGGCTAGGATGGTTCCTGACCCCGTCTGTCCTGGAGACCCATTCTGCTCTGTCAAACAGGTCAGTGCGTGCTGCTCAGCACAGAGCTGTTCATTCGAGGGATCTTTCACACCTTTTAACCCAAATGACCCAATTCTGCCTTTCTCATCAGTTCGTTGAGCGCTGTGAGGTAAACTCCTCCTCCCTCATCCTGTGCCGCTCTCCGATGGTAGACTCCACCATCTGGTGGTCACAGGTCACGGTGGAGTTCTTGCTAGACAATCTGCGCTTTGACTTCAGCAGTTTGAACTCGGAGCCATTCAGCTATGAGCGTAACCCCACCCTGCGACCCTTGAACCACCAGGACCCTCTTAAGGCATATCGCTATAACCCAGGCAGCTTCATCCAGCTGGAGGTGAGAGGAGAGGCAGCGATGTTTCAGTCTATGCTTATTTTGCATGCACTCAGCATACATGCTGGTTAAAACATAGCTGAAACATACCGGATGTTAACAGTACAGAAGAAGAATACAAAATAGACTAAAGATCTGTCTTTGCCTGTTCTCAGGGGGAACACCTGGACCTAGCCATCACTAAAGAGGAGGTAGTGGTGTTGATTGGAGAAGGCGTATGTGCTGTGAAAACCCTGACCAGCAATCATCTGTACTGTGAGCCACCGCCTCAGCAGCCTGCACCAGGGCCGAACGGCAAGAAGCGAGAGGGCTCTGACAATCTACCCGAATTCACTGTGAGACTATGAGAATGCTACTAACAAGTGTCACCGTGTGAGCACCTGAGCACCAAAGTCAAGTTTGAAAGCGCCTCACTTTTTTATTTAACATGTATTTCAGGTCCAGATGGGCAACCTTAACTTTTATCTGGGCAAGGTTCAGTATGACAACCTGAGCCTGTCCACCTTCCCTCTAGAGGCTCAGATCGGAGTTGGAGTTGGAGCCTCCATAGTGGTCCTCATCGTCCTCATAATTGTGCTCATTTACAGGTCAGTGGGTGGACTGAGAGTCTGTGTTTCGTGTGTTTAGTGTGCAGTTGAGTGCTACAGTGGTTCTCTATCAGACTTTTTAACAAAGCAGTTTGCTTTCTTTATGCACTTTATGCATGATGAAAACATTCACGTGTTAATTTTTATTGGTTAAGGCTTCAGTGGCAGAAAATCTATCAGTAATGGAAGAACAGAAAGCTTCCACATGTGACGTTACTGATCTGGATTCTGTAGAAGAAATGTCTACACGATTAATGCTATGTGACATGACTCATAAAGATGGACACGTCATCTTTAAATAACATTACCGATAGTTTAAAAAAAAAAAAAGCATCATTCAACAGTGCAGTAGTATATCTGATTTATTTTTGGATTCTCCTACAGTAGCTGTGAATTATTTTATTCTACAGTAGGGGAAATAATTATGTGATCTCCTACAACTGAATCCTGTGGCACATAGCCAATGAAATGGCTTAAAGAATCCAGTAATCTTATGTAAAACCTTTGTGCACTCTTCCCGTCTGTTAGGAGAAAGAGTAAGCAGGCTCTTAGGGACTATAAGAAGGTCCAGATCCAACTGGAGAACCTGGAGACCAGCGTAAGAGACCGCTGCAAGAAAGAGTTCACAGGTAAAGCTTTTGATTACAGCATTATGAGAAAACAGAGAGCCGCAGACGGTGGCTGTATGAATGAAGATGGGAGGAGGGCTCTTTTTCCTCCGTTTCATCAGTTTTCTTCACCTCTGTAGCCATGATAGGCTGAGAGCAGAGAGCCCCAGATGGAAGGGCCAACCAATATGACTGTCAGACAGGAATTTAGTTTTATTCTGCCAGCTCTTGATATTTACAAGCTCATGCCTCCTGGCACAGTTCTGAAAAAATATAAAAACCAGCAGAAGATAAACTAGCCTGTAGCAGCAGCCCTCTGACCTTTATCTTCTTAATCACTTTGATCCAGACTTGATGACGGAGATGATGGATATGTCCAGTGACCTGGTCGGCTCGGGCATCCCCTTCCTGGACTACCGTATGTACGCCGAGCGCATTTTCTTCCCTGGCCACCGAGAGTCTCCTCTGAGACGAGACCTGGATGTTCAGGAGTGTCGGCGGCAGACGGTGGAGCAGGGTCTGGTGCAGCTTTCCAACCTCCTCAACAGCAAACTGTTCCTCACCAAGGTAGTCGCTATCACAATCACAGCTAAAATGAAGCTTTGTAGAGCGAGGATTCATCTCCTCTCTTTCTCTCAGTTCATCCATACACTGGAGAGCCAGCGGACCTTCTCCCCCAGAGACCGAGCCTACGTGGCTTCGCTGCTGACGGTGGCGCTTCACGGCAAGCTGGAGTATTTCACAGACATCCTTAAGACACTCTTGAATGACCTAGTGGAGCAGTACGTGGCCAAGAACCCCAAACTGATGTTACGAAGGTAAGAGGAGTGATTAGTACTGCTCATAGATTCAGGCTTTAGGATCTCTAGAAGCTGTGCAAAGCTGCTGCACGTGTGTGTGATTCTCTGCAGAACAGAGACGGTGGTGGAGAAGCTGCTGACCAACTGGATGTCTATCTGCCTCTATGCTTTCCTCAGGGTGAGTCAACAAAAATTGAATGATGATTTTTTTTTTTTTGTTCGCATTGGTGACATCTGTTAGTCACGAGAATATTAGCTAAGATTTCATTCAAAATAATGAAAAGCTTTTCAGCAAATAACTTTTTGTTCTATAAGATACTGAATACCAGCTACCATGATAACAGAACGAGCATTTATTGATGGTCATATCCTTAAAAAAATGTCACCAGGTTCAGACGTTTCTCTGGTTTGAAAAACCCAGCACGCTTAATTTATAGTTTTTGTGATCACAACATTCATACAAAAGTACATGTTTGCACGTTGTGTTGTGTTAAGGATCTAACTGGATAAAGCTGACATTGATATCCTTTAACATGTAAACAGAACAGTAACTTTTTAATAGGAGAGTTCAGGGAATGAAAACCTTCCAATCATTCCAGTTTAGTGGAAACATTTCTGGTACATGCACTGATTCTTATATAGCGCCTCTTACTCTTTATACCTCACCTATTTACACTCACTTTCTGCACCTACGTGCTTTCTATCTAACATAGCATGTAGACTGGTGCAGCCAGGGATTGAACCACCAACCTTCTGATTAATAGATGACCTGCTCCACTTCCTGAGCTAAAGCCTCCCCAAAACGAAAGTATGAAGCTCAGCTTTTCCTCAGGGTTTGACTTAGCAGAACATTTCTTTAACACATGAAGTGTGTAAAAAGCACTGTGTAAGAATTAGTGCATTGACCATTTACAAATTTGAGAAGCATTGACTAAAAGGATGTGAAAGACTCCCCTTCCTTCTGTCTTACAGAGTGTGTTAGGCCAGTGTGTTAATTATTAGTGTGTGTGTGTGTAGGACTCTGCGGGGGAGCCTCTGTACATGCTGTTCAGGGCCATAAAGCACCAGGTAGATAAAGGACCGGTGGACGCTGTTACTGGCAAAGCAAAGTACACCCTGAACGACAACCGCCTGCTGCGAGAGGACGTAGAGTACAAAACCCTGGTGAGCAGAATCTAGACTCAACTAAATAACCATTTTGCCTCTAATGAAAAATTCCCAAGGAGGTTGTATTTTTCCTTAATTTTCTCTTCTTTTCCCTCCAGACACTGAATGTGTTGGTGCAGGGTGGAGGGGTCAATGAGACCCAGCCTGTGCCCTCCAAAGTACTGGACTGTGACACCATTACCCAGGTGAAAGAGAAGCTACTGGATCAGGTGTACAAAGGCACATCGTTCTCACACCGGCCGCACGCCGACTCGCTGGACTTGGGTGAGAATCCACACACACTGCGTGACACACCATAGTCTAAAAAATGATGCATCTCTCCTCTCAACCTGAGGAATCCTAATTTTTAGCTAATTGACTTATGTCACTTTACGATCTCTCTTTTAATTTACCCACAAGTTGGGAAATTCCTGTGTTGCAGCATCTAAAAGAGTAAACATGACCTTTTAGCTAATAAAGGAACAGCTTGATAATCTACCAGAATGAATCCAAATTAAATAAAGCAATAAAATAAAATGGAACAAAACACAGGATGTTTCACTGACTGCTATAAAGAGGACGGCTTCGTTTGGATTCAAACACCAGCACAAAAATGGAGCCATAAACTGGGAAGGACTGTAAGGACGAGTTCATCACAACAAATGTATCCCACAAGCAAACTGTTTGAAACGGTGCATGTCAGACAGCACAGGATTTATTTTGTAGTGGCCTAAACTACAAGTGTTTATCACACTCAAGCTCGATCAGACTGAGTGTGATGGCTTTAGGGGGCCTTCAGCTGTGATGCCGACACCGGCGAGGGCTGTGACGGGCATGTTTACTCAGGAATTTGTTGAACGCCTGTCCTTTGGTTCTTACTATGATCGATACCAGGTTTTAATAAGTGTGCAGCTTGTCGCTTTTTTTCATTACATACTGTGTTTTTTAAAATGTTCTGTTCTTGTCTGTCCTGTGTTCTTTTATTATTTTTTATTCATAAAGCACTTTTTGACTTCTGTTTGTGAAACGTGATACAAATATCTCTTGTTTCTGCGGACCATCCTCTCAGAGACGGGTTTATGAGGCATTAGTGCATGGAAGATGTGGAAAAAGTTGGTCCTAAATATTCTTGACTGTCATATGGTTATTGGGTTTATTCTCTGTGTGTAGTATTGTGGGGTCTACCTTACAATATAAAGCACCTTTAGACCACCGTTGTGGTGATTTGGCGCTGTATAAATAAAGTCGAATTGAACTGTGCAGCGCTCATGAATGGGTACGCTGTCCTTTGCGTGCCTTCTTTACGTATTTGTTGGCCTATAGCGCCCCCTACAGCATGACAAAATCAATCCAAACCAAGCTCACTGGCTGCTCTGTCTGTGAACACTTTCCACAGAGGTGAGAGAAAAACGGCCGGCGTGGTAAATTTAAACCTGTACGATAAACGTAGCTAAGCTAAACATCGTGTATGTCCCACAAACACTGTGCTGATGTGGGTCCGCCTTCTGTCGTGCAGAGTGGAGGTCGGGCGTTGCCGGTCATCTCATCCTGTCGGACGAGGACTTGACATCTGTGGTTCAGGGCAACTGGAAACGCCTTAACACGCTTCAGCATTACAAGGTCAGAGTTATCACTGAACGCTGTATAAAGCAAACTACACCATTTCGTAGCGTGTAATAGGACACGGCCGACGCCAATGGCTGTTTGTGTTCCTCACCAGGTCCCAGACGGCGCAACGGTGGCGCTGGTCCCTCGTCACACCAAACACATTCACCACGACAACCACGACTACATAGCAGGAGAGAGTGAGTTTGTTTAAAATAAAAGCTAAATCAACTTTTCAGCCATTTCGTCTTTCATTAGAAAGAAAGACTGATACTGACAGCAAAAAGGGTTTGATCATTTCACTGCTGCTTCTACAAAAGCATCCTTCTACATTCTAAACCATTGTTACTCGTGGCCATTTTTCATGTTGTGTGAGTGTTTATATGGAACATGAAGTGACAGATGGAGGATGTGCAAATGAGCTGCCAATCAGGCTGGAAATCATAGTTTTTCAACTCAAAAGGCTACAAAAAAATAAGGAGTTGCAAAACGAGAGAGCGAGTCACAGGCGAGCATCAAACCTGTGTGTGCAGAGACGCCGATGCTGGAGGATGCAGATGAAGGTGGAGTGAGGCTGTGGCATCTGGTGAAGGCCAGCGAGGAGCCCGAGCTGCCCAAACACCGCAGAGGCAGCCTGAGGGAGAGAGAGAGGGCCAAGGCTATCCCTGAGATCTACCTGACCCGCCTGCTGTCCATGAAGGTACAACACACACATCTGGGTCTAGTCCCACTGACTAGAGACTGTAGGAAGGAGTTAAGGAGTACAGAGCACACTTTCTAAAAATCACAACTGCTCCCCTTATTTGTAAGCTACCAAATACACCTGTATCTAACCTCATGAACAAAGTTAAACAGACAAACACATATATTCTTTTAGGTAGAAAAGAGCTGAGTGCTGACACATCCACTTTCTTCTGCTGTAATGTGAACTTTACTGCGTTTGTCAGGGGACGTTGCAGAAGTTTGTGGACGACCTTTTCACGGTGATCCTGAGCACTAGCCGTCCTGTCCCGCTCGCTGTCAAGTACTTCTTCGACCTGTTGGACGAGCAGGCAGCGCAACACGGCATCTCTGACCCGGAGACCATCCATATTTGGAAGACCAACAGGTAGACGATAGTCTGATAGAGGCCTACGCTGGCAGATGAACAGTGATGATTAGTGGGACTCTGTAATGTAAAATACCTTTGGTACTGTTTCTCTAGTCTCCCTCTGCGTTTCTGGATCAATATTGTGAAGAATCCACAGTTTATCTTCGACGTCCAGGCGTCAGACCACGTGGATGCTGTGCTCTCTGTCATCGCCCAGACCTTCATGGACTCGTGCACGATTGCAGAGCACAAGCTGGGCCGGGTTAGTATGTTTGTAAAAGCGAGTTTTTCAGCAGCCTCCTGTTACTGTTTTGTGTCTTTGAATGTCATTGGTCGTTCTTCTTCTTTCTGAACAGGATTCGCCCATCAACAAGTTGCTGTATGCCAGAGATATCCCCCGCTACAAACAGATGGTGGAAAGGTTGGATTACTTAAGCTGCTCAGACAACACTGAACAGGTGTTTGTGAAATAAACAGTTTTATCAGTCGTACGTTTGAGGTTGATTACTGTGATGTCATTGCAGGTACTATGCTGACATCAGGCAGACCATCTCAGCCAGTGACCAGGAGATGAACTCGGCTCTAGCTGAACTGTCCAGGGTGAGTGCGGCCAGAGCTCAGAGCCCATTCCAACACACACACACACACACACACACACACACACACACACACACACAGTGTGGCCTTTCACGTCAACGCTTTGTGTTTCAGAACTACTCGGGAGAACTGAACTACCTGGTGGCACTGCACGAGCTCTACAAGTACATCAATAAATACTACGACCAGGTGTGTTTCTACTCTTCCACCTCTAGTGGCTGCAAACAGTACGCCATGGTACAACAGTGTAGAGACTGTCTCTCAATGTGAAACACATTTAATACAATAGAAAAAAAATCTGCTTTTCTTTCCCTGGAATAAAAAAAATAGCTTCTTTTTTGTGGGACATAAATGGATCACATATGTATAACCAGCCAATGGCAGGCATTGTGTTTAGACGTGGGTATGGGCAAGCTGCTGAATTTCAAACTTAGCATAAAAATGGGGAAGAAAATGACTTAAGTGACTTTAAATGTGGCACAGTTGCTGGTGATCGGTGCCAGACACACTGATCGGAGGGCTTCAGTAATTGTTGATCTGCTGGGATTTTTCCATGCAACCATGTTTTTAGGGTTTACAGAGAAATGGTCTGAAAGAAAGAAATTATCCGGTGAGCAACAGTTCTTGCTTTGATAACATTACAGACAGCTTTGAACTGACTGGAAGGAAACGGCACCTGAGATAGCAGCATTGCTTTACTACTCAACATGATAGACACCGAAGCAGGTGAGCTAGAGCAGCAGAACACCACACATGGTGCCAGTCCCAAGAACAGGAAACGAGCTCAACAAAATTGGACAATGACAAGAAACACTGCCTGGTGTGATGTGTGTGGATTTCAGAGCATCTTTGGGATGTAGGGGAATGAGAGACTGACTAGATGGAGCCGACAGTGTGTAACAACTCCAGCCGAATCTCTGAGAAAGGTTTCCTGCACCGTGGTGGATCTGTGCTGGGAAAAATGAAAGCAGTTCTCACATGCACCCAACAAAGTGACTGAGTGTAGCAAGTTAAGATTAGGGCTAATTAATAGCAGCAACTATAGGCTGTACTCCAAACTGCTGTTAAAAGCACTAATTCAGGGGACAAAAGCAAAATGCACTTATTTTCTTTTCATAAGAAAAGTCTGAGCTTCAGGCTCAAAGGTACTTTTTAGTCTACCCTTTTTTTTGTTTCCTCTTCTGTGAATCTGGTCTCTGCAGAGTGCACGCTAGGTCCAAATGTCCTGAGGCAGTGGGACGCTGCGTGCCCTGTTCTTCACTGACCTGACAAACCGTTCACTGTTGCTGGTTTGTTTTGGTTTTTCCATGCTAGGCCCCACACCATTTTGTGGGGTCTAGCATGAATTGGTGTCAGCACATGCTCTTAGAGCAGCCACTTGTGTTACAGTAGCTGAAATCTTTTAGGCCTTCATCTGAACAACCTGTTTTTTATGGGATTTAGTCAAGTCTACCAGGTGTTTTGGTTTTGCTAAGCTGGCCAGAGCCTTCCCTCTTTTTAATAATGGACCAAGTTGTTGATTTGGCCATTCCTCTCTCTCTCATAGATGAGAAAATGTGTCAATGTTACTTTACAGCCTATGGAAATGTGTATTTATTAAGAAAATGAACCCAAAGCAATTGTCTTTGCTAAACTCCCTGAATTAAAACTGAAAGTCTAAACGTCAATCACATCTTGTGTGTTTGAGTCAGTGTGGTTGTGCAAAACAGGCAAAGTTACAAAAACTGTGTTATTGTCCAAAAACGTATAGATGTGACACAACGTCTTCACCGAGGAGCAGCAAATATTTGTCATTTCTATATTCTCAGTCTTTCTTCCTCTTCATTATTTTGTCATCAGATCATCACGGCGCTGGAGGAGGACACCACGGCCCAGAAGATGCAGCTGGGTTATAGACTGCAGCAGATTGCTGCTGCTGTGGAGAATAAAGTCACCGACTTATGATGGAGGAGAAATGTGTCAGCTGGACTACAGTAACACCTGCCACTGTTACAGTAAACAGCTCGGGCACGCTGGCAGTTGAACTTTAACAGAGGGGAAGATGGACTCTTGAGGAGGACGCTTTTTGTTGTTGTTGTTGTTTAACAGTTTAAATTAGAGCTCACATCCCAGCAGCCTTTGTGTTTTGGTGACTGCTAACAGTGCTTTACAGTGCAGACACTGTGAGCCTCCTGTAGTGCAGGACATTGAAAAACTCAGTGGATGCTTTTTTTAAAAAAACAAAAAGTCAGTCTGACCCGCTGTCACTCTGTTCACTTAATGAAGAAGCGATAGTTGCAGAGTGTGTTTTATCTCTACAGTGTATGTGCTGGAGACAAAAGCTACAGCAAAGCTGGTGGACAGACTGAAAGTAGGAATCTTCCGTCACTGTGGAGCCCGTTTTATGAAGCGGTACCTCTTATGCCTTGTGTACTTTGCTGCTGTATGGTCAGAAGTTATTTCGCGGTGTGTGTCTGGTGCTTTATATATAGATGTGTGAGTGTGTGTGCGTGTGGTTATCCATATTCTCGTGGCTGTTAAACTGCATCGTGTATTGCCACGTTTTATGTTTCAAGTACAAAGTGGTGAAGTGACCGGTTCTTATATTTTGGATCTAAGAATGAAGAGTATTTTGAAAAGAGAGAAGTGAATTTTTAAGGTTATGTTTTTCACATTTTACAACTTGTAGTCACTGCTCAAAGCAACATTTTAAAATCGCTGCCACGCTCTACCTCAGCCTGCCGTCTTTCATCAACCGCTCTCATTTTCATTGGTAGAACCTGCCTACTGCTTAGTTTGTCTTGGCCTGTTACACACATATCTGTATTGGTGCACATTTTGTGTGATTTGTAATCTGATTTTTTTTTAAGCACTACTCCCAGAAACAGAAAAGTTGGGAGTTGGGATCATTTTAAAACGGTACTTCGTTCCTGTCGGCACCAGAGCAGCAGCACAGCCGAGGAGACGGTGCTGCAGATTCACACTTAGTTGCTAACTAGTGTGTGGAATACTTTGCTGGAAGGTTAATAAACAATGACCCAATTTTTTCCCCCCTTAGCAATCCAACTATACCACACTGTAGGAACATAAGCTGCTATGGTTATCAGCCCCAGCAATCCAGCATTAGTCAACCCAGCAAAAACTCTAATTCAGGCAGGTCCATCTACCAGTACTGCAGCACCAGTGCCACTGGACTGCTGTAAACACACACACACACACACTTTCTTGTTTGTTCATTCCTTACCCATGTGAGAGATTGGAGGCAGAACGTTTGTTAAAAGTACTTAAACCCCAAATGACTTACCGTTTTTGTTTCTGTATTTTATTCATATTTGTGTGGTTGTGTCTGTAGTGTACAAGTCACTGGAACGTCAATAGAAAAGTGAAACGTCCCTCTGTTTAAAAAAACAAACAAAAAAAACTCTTTAAAATGTTAAAGTGCAGTGTTGGTGTGAACCACAGTTTTTATCATTTTTTTATATTTTGTATATTTTAACATTCCTTTTTAGGCTTTGGACATGATATAAATCACAGGTCATCACCTTCCACTCCTGGTATGTTTTTTGTGTGCAGTTCTTTTACTGGATAGTGTTTCCTGTCTTCCGCATAGACCTTATATAAAAGATGGATGATGGTAGACTGACAACCTGAGGCCTTGAGTTTGGCATAAGGTTGTTGCCTCTTTGAAGCTGGAAGACGCTATCTGTGGATTTTAAAAAAAGGTTGGATGCCTAGTTACTAGCTGGAAATATTTAACTGCTTAATTAACAAGGTAAACAAAAAGGTTTTCTTTCACCATCTTAGTTTTTTTTATTTTATTTTTTTTAATAGGACCTGAAAGAGCCCGTGGCATCACCAGGAAAGTGTTTTCTCAGACTCTTGTACAACTGGATGTCTTTTTGCAGTCAGAGCAGTCAACTCCTGTGGGCCAGTAGAAAGAATACAGGTTTAACAAACGTATGCATTGGCTTCATTTTTCAGCCCCGGAGGCTACATCCATCTTTTATATACAGAGTTTGCATTTGTATTGGCAACAGTGGTTTGCACTTAAAGGCAGTTACTATGACCCAGTGACTGCATCTATCTTTCTAAGTAGAGTTTATGGTCCAGCAGTTGTGTGTGGCATTTAATCAACCTGATTATACTACCCCAGGCTCAGTAGATGTTGCTAATAGCTTAGCCAGGCTGGTTATGGTTGGACAGATTTGTTGATGCTGGTTTTTGTGTTGAACTCTCTTCCTCCTTTAATATTTACTGCAGCTCATTATGTGGGGATTTCTTTAGTTTCAGGTCATTGTAGGATTTAAAATCAACGGAGAAACAGATTTTGACACAACTTCAGAAATGATATAAGAGTTTTCGTAGTCTACATGCATATTTTATAAAGTGCACTTGATTTTTTTTTCTCAGATATGCTGTTTAATGATTTAATACACAAAGTACTACAACTTGTAAATTAGAGTATCTACTACTGAAGTATCCTGTTACCCAGTCCTATTAATCAGTGGCAAAAAGGGTGACAGTAGACAGGACTTTTTTCACACAACCCACCCTCCACTCAAATGAAGATTTATCAGTTTGAGCCTGAAGTGTGTAATTACCAGGGTCAGTGTGTCAGAATGTAGGCCATTTGTTACAACATTATGTACCACAGGAAATAAGTGACTGACATAAACACATGGAGTTTGTTCATCTTGAGCTGGGAGCGCAGTGATGACAAAAGAGCCATTGGGGGGAATCTAGGCTGTATAAATTTGGCAATGTAGAGCAGGCTCTGCAAGGAGCAGGTTTAGGATGTTTCTTATTTTGTGTGTTAATATCTTTGTACATACTGATTAAAGATGCAGCTGTAGTGATTTAACTTGTTTAATAAGAGAAGGTGAACATTCTCACAAATGAAATAAAGTATTCTGAAAGCTGTTTTTTCCCCTTTATTTCAAAAACCTACCACTGTGAACTCTCTCGGGATGTTGATTAGTGAGTATTAGGACTTAAAAACGGCTGTGCTACCAGCACACATCAATGGGCCGCGAGTTTGAGACCCCTGGTCTACTGTATTCTTATAAAGAACAAAAGCACTGAACACCAAGAGGCCAGGAATGCAACAGATTACCTCAAGTGTATGATGACAGAATTATTTCCAATTTCACAACATCTAACCAAGTCAAGAACATAAAAGGAGGAGACAGTATCATTGTAGAGGTCTCCAGTCAAGTGATTGGTTTAGCTTACTGAAAGCTTCGTCACCTGCAACAGTCACAGCCAGTGTGCAAAATACATGGAGAGCAATACACATTTGTCCAAAAGAGCCGTTTATGTGGGTTATAATGATAATGGATTATTATTGTTACAACATTAGTATTGTGTAGAAAGAGTCTGTCTGCACTAATTACATGTTGGCTAATGCTAGAAATGAAGTAAGCTAACTAATACTAGGGTAGTCTAGTACTTTCTTTCATGTAGGCTATATGAGTTTCATTGCCAACTGTGTTTTGTTTTGTTTTTTTGGTCAGTCAGACATTCGACAGTCTCTCGCACTCAGCATCAGCCAGGACTGGGTGCATCTGGACCAGACCGAATATTGAAGGTTAATACTTTTCTTAAAAAAAACCAACAACAAACAAAACCATGACTGTTTTACTGTTAGAATCGCCATCACTTTATTCTCCCTTGCGGCCTGATTCCATATAAAAGGCCGAGGCCTTCCTCCGGGCCCCCCGCTCTTACCTCAGCTGGGTTAGACGCATAGTTGTCATTGGGACGTGTGGCCTCAGATCTTTAGCTCTCTTACATGCCGTGGACGGCTGGGGTGTCCTGGGTCTTGTATATTTGTGAATGCTGTGTATCATTTAGTGCCTTGTTGCAGAAGTTGAAGACCCAGCATCTCTGTTGGCATCACCCTTGATTTTTTTTCATCTTCTCAAATTGGATTCTGGAAATACTGTTTATGCCTGGAGTCAGAGATCAGAAAGGTTTACACCAACAAATTGCTGGTTGTTGCAGTCTTTTTATGACATGTGGAGGGATTGTGTAATAATTAAGGTAAATAGATTATGAATAAAAACGTAGACTGTACAATTGGGTGGTTGATTTTCTCTATGGAAGAACAGAAGACAAGGCAGTAGCTATTCATATACACCACAGCAATGTTTCCTTTAATTTTTCATGTGTCTGAGCGAACACACAAACTGCCTGAGCGCTCCCTTGGACCACTGTGAGCAACATTAGACATGTGCACTGTGGTCACGCCAGCATCCAGTTTATGTTGGAATACTTTTAATTAAGTGCTTTAGCTCACTTACAATGAAAATTAAAAAAAAAAAAAATCTTGTTCAAGACCTGTGTAGTACGTCAACACTACTGGAAGTAAAAAACAACTTGAACTCCAATTTTGAAAACACAACTTTTTTTTTTTTTTTTTAATTGACTGACTACACAACACACTAACTACACAAGACAACACACTAACTTTAGACTCCAAACACACTAAACATCTCAAAACACCACCGCCGTCACCCTAAAACTTCTCCCCTTCCTAAACAACTATGTTGCCAAATGTCTTTGTTATTGGTCGACATGGTAAATATGAACAACGAGAGTATTCAGGAAAAAAAAAACCCATTGCAGATTTTTTTCTCATACCTCTGGTTTTACGTGGCCTATCAACACAATTTAAAAACTGGTATAAAGTCCACACTTTTTCCGTCAATTGTTCCGTCTGTCCTGCTCACATCTCCAATGGTTGTACACGTTCACTCCACGTTTGGGTTGTGTCCGATGTACGATCAATAATTAAAAAAATCCCCAAATGTACGATAATTTCACGTTGCCTCCAGTAACGCCGTCTTTTGCAGTGGCTTTCCCCTGTCAATTAGCCTACATCATTTCAAACTGTTCTGAAATCAGATTTCACCTTAGTGCTTAAAGATTCATGCTATTGTGACTCTGGATCTGTACAATTGCGCAAATGCGCATGCGTGGAGGTCGGAGTGGTGCCGACACACTCACACTACATTTTATTTCTGGTTTTAAAGATGCTTATTTAAACAGGGCAATCTAAAACGCCTTCTTTGTTATATTAGTGCAAAGTCAACGTTATTATCAAATTTATATACACATATATTGTACGATCATTTGTACTGAAGAACGATAATTTAGGCTTCCCTGTATGATATTGTGGGATATTGTGGGATTTTGGAGCCACGCCGCTTTGCTAGATAAAACACCGGCGTCGGCACATAAGGACGCTGTCATAGCCTGTCAACGACGTCGATTAGCTGCGTATATACGAATGTGAATCGCATCATTGGCTGGAGTAGCCAGTCACCGTCACTTACTGACTCGCAGTGCAAAACAGAACTGTTAACGTATTTATTTTAGATTTAGATTTTTTTTTGTGCGCAGAGACCGTAGCAGCAGTGGGCATTGCACCACAGGTATATGTAGTCCACTTTTATTTAATAAAATGAGTAATTACAGTTTTGAAAATGAAGAGCAGGGAATAGGGAATCCTTTGTATGTATGCCATGGAGCACTCTGGATCAGTGCTCATAATCTTACTTGTATACAAAAAGTACTGCAGACAGCAATAACTGCAGAATAACAATCGTTATATGCATGGGGATTAATATTGACAGTAATAAAGATAAGTCAATAAGTCATTCTCTAAATGTGATAAACCACTCCCCTTCAACATTATATGGGCAAACATTTGAGAAAGTGTTCTCTCCTGAAGTCAACAATCATCTCTGTCCACATTCAGAGACTCTACACCAGTACGTTAGCTGGTGCACCTCCTCTCTGTATGCTGATTCGTCGTTCTTGCTGATGAGACCAACCACAGTAGTGTCATTGGTGAACTTGATGATGTGGTTCGAACTGTGCGTTGGCAGCAGAGTGAACAGCATAGGGCTGGGCACACAGCCCTGAGGGGCTCCAGTGCTCAGTGTGGTGGTGTTGGAGATGCTGGTACCGATCCAGACTGTCTGAGGCATCTCCGTCAGAAAGTGCAGGATCCAGTTGCAGAGGGAGGTGTTCAGGCCCAGCAGGCTCGGTTTTCCAATCAGATGCTGAGTAATGATTGTGCTGAATTATGAACTGAAGTCTATTAACAGCATTCACACAAATTTGTGACATTATCGATGGACTTGCTGATGTAGTTGGTCACAGATGATGTGTACTCCTCCGAGTTGGTGTGGTTGCCATTTGTTGCAGCTTCCCAAACGTGTCCCAGTCAGTGCACTCAAAACAGCCCTAAAGAGCAGATGGAGCTCCAGCCAAGTTCTTATCTGTCTAAGAACCAGTTTGCAGCATCTGACGAGCGGTCTGTACGCTGGAATTAGCATAACGGACAAGTGTTCTGAGTATCTGAGGTGGGGGCAGGGCTACACTAGGTACACACTGGGAATGTTTGTGTAAACAAGGTGCAGCACATTTTCCCTCCTTGTCACAAAGTCTACATGTTGATGGAATTTATGAAGCACTGACTTGAGATGATAAATAATAATAATAATAATGTATGGCAGGAGAGCTGGACCCAGGAAGAATTGAATAATTAGATATTCAATGAGATATGCCAATATTCAGAGAAATTGGCAGGATCTGAATAGAAGAAATAATAAAAACCTGTTTCAGAGTAGAGCATACAGGTCTTAATAAAACACTGTATTTAATAGACAAGCATCCAACCAGTCGCTGCATGCACTGCAACCCAAATCTCTCCAGCATGTATTCTTGGATCAGACCTGTGATCAGAAACCAAAAAAAATCATAATGACAGGAACTTTCAAGGAGATGATTAATTTTACTTTGGAAGACTTCATTGTAAAGGCACTGCAACAAATCTATGAGCAAATGATGTGGTTGTGAGAAGGACAGATTTATTAGAAGCATTTTTTTAATTTTTTTTTTAGAAATGGATAAATGTATTTATTTATTTTTGTCAAGTTCAAGGTATTACTCCAGTTCGGTAGGTGACGGTAATGTACCTTTAGCTGGTCTGACAACTGCCAATAAACCCAAGAGAACAAGAAAAAGAGGCGGCAGAAGCAATATTAACCCCCCCACCCCCCCACAATCGACCAAAATGGAGTAGCGCCGAAGGCAGTACTGGATGAGAATTCGTGTAATGTGATTGATTATTCAAATAGACATTATATCATCGCAAGGAAAATTTAAGACTTTGAGAAACCCCAGACACCGTTTTTATTCCTGCCATCAAGCTTGCTGCAAGGAACAGGTAACTCCAGCGAACTGGCTGGGTTGCTAGCAAAGTTAGCATTAGCGGCTAACTTTAGCTAGCTATCATTGTAACCTGACAATAGTAGACAAAGAAATCTTAGCATGATTTGCTTTGTACAAAATATTCACATAAACCATTTATCACGATTCATACTTTCTGTCACAGCGCAAAATCTCGAATAAGGCTATTTTTTCCAGCACTCGCTGCAAGGCTAGTGTTGCTAATTTGAACCGTGTGCAACGTATTTTGCACCAGCGTACAGTTTAACGCCTCCTGTCTCGTCTCATTCTACTTTTCTGTTTTGAACAGCGCTGCATTGGTTATCCTAATACTCTATTCTTCCATACAGAGGGTGGTCAGGTCACAGCTCATTCGTTTTCAAACCAGACCTCTTAAAGGTGACACACCGCACGACGTTAGTTGATGCTATTCAGTTCGGCCGTGTAAATTGTTGTCAAACGCCATTGTAACGTACGTATGCAAATAATCAATCGATGCACTGTGATCTGGGACCAAAACGGCACAAAGCTATTGCCGAGGTCTTAATTCATCAGGGTTCGTTCTATGGAGGATGGTCAGTATTGCGGTTTCTCTTTTTGCAGATAATAATGGAGCCATCGGAGCAATCAGGCCCAGACCCAGGTTCTCAGGATGTCAACCCAGTGTTTCTGCAGCAGCTCAGAGAGCTGGACATCCCAGAGGAGGCGGCCAAACAGGTGGGGCTGTATAACCTCAGAGTGCTGCTTATATCCTGTGATAAACCACTCCCCTTCAACATTATATGGGCATATTTAAAATATATATATATATATATATATATTTGTGGTATATATAAAATATTTAAAAGTTTGTGGTACAAACACTGCAAATCATAAAGCCCTACTTCCAGAGTGTGTGTATGTGGTACCAATGTATGAG
>VUQR01033141.1:0-16814 GCA_015108515.1 Hemichromis elongatus
GTCTGCATATATATATATATATATATATATATATATATATATATATAGTTTAGATGTTTTTGCCTAAATGCCTTTGACTGTTCCATTTCTTTTAACATTGTAGCTGATGCAGTTTCATCATTAAGTATCTCAATAAGTAGAGATTCAATGGAGGTATGTTGATTAGTTTGATAACTTTTCACATTCTGAACAATAAATGTTTTGTTTTAATAAAGTTTTTAATATTCTCTTTCCTGCCATTTTAGAAAAAACTGATAACTGCAGGCATTCTTACAACAGAAGATGCAAAGACATTATGGGACTTTTTAAATATCTATGATACTAGAGATATCCAACATATCAATCCGAAAGCTGAAAGTGCCAGCTCAACTTTACTGCGGTCTATTGAAACGATAACAAGTCACCTTACTAATGAAACATTTGTACAGCTTCTATTATATTGAGCAAAACTATATTCACAAACACTTTCAATTGTGACTTTCTTTCATCAGTGGACATTGAAATCCCAAAAGATGATGAAGGAAATAAATCACTGACTGTGATAACATTTGCCTCATTGGATAATGTACTCTCAACCAGAGACAAAGACAATTTGTCTCTGGTTGGGTGACATATACCTATTACTAAGAGCCCTTTGAAAGGCCATATTTTACAGTATAGTATAAAGTGATTCCACTTATTCTTTCCCCACATAGGAGGATAAGAAAATACAAAAATACAATCAACTCATCTATTAGAACTTCATTTTTTAGGCCTTGCGTTTAGAAAATATGTTGCAAGCACTGCTCAAATCTAGAGGTCTGCTTGTATATTCACCAGGTTTACTTCTCCCCTTTTTCTCTTTTAATGTTTAAGGATGACTAATGTAGGTAGGAAGAGATTTTATTTCATATTTTCTTATCCTCCTATGTCTCAATATTATGCTGTTTCATTCTGTGTTAAATGCCTATTATTGCACACAATCCTAAACAGACTCATGATATACAATTCAGTATTTCAACTAAAGAAACTCAATAACAGAGGAGAAGCAAAGTCACTTTCAGACAACTTTGTTTCCCATCTTCAGACAGATTGCAACTCCAGCAAGGAGTCCTAATCTTTAAGGAAGGCTATTATGCTTTATATTTGAGTCAGCAACTGGGGAAAAATTGAACCCATCATCTGTACTTACTAAATAACCCGGCAGGGTATTTTATATCACAAACAAATTTATAAATGGTTTCTTTTGCGTGGTTAATTATTAGTCTGGGTATTTGAAGCAGTACGTTGACGAGATCATTGTTTTTTTGGCAGTAACAAGAATATAAGAGCAAAAAACTAAATATATATCAGCTTACATTTGAATATTTGCTTTGTTACAAAACATAATTTCATTGTTATTATCTTCAGTTTTAGTCTCATTATCATTCATCATTAAAAATTAAACTTTAGCAAACCTAATGCAACAATTTTTGACTTAATTAATTTTTATTCATATACATAGACATAATATAATCCTAGTGTGTGAGTACAAGGACACAAAACTGTCCAAAATTAAATCTTGTGTTTTTTTTTTTTAAATGTTACTTACATTTTTTTTTTGTTTTAGATTTACATGCCAAAAAAGATTTTATAAATATGTCACAAACTGGTGTGAGCCAAGGGCATTTTTAACCCATTTTTGGACTTTCAAAAAGAATCAAAGCACCCCCAAAGATTTCTTACTTTTTTGACAATATTTGCTGTTTGTTTGACACACTACTAAAAATATAAAAAAAACATACAGTACTTGGTTGAGGCATAATATTTTAACAACAAAAGTATAGATATCTATACTTCTTGTTGTTCCCATTGAAATTTAAATAACCTATTTAAAATCTAAAACTTAAAATTGTCCATAGCCTACTGTTGTTACCACTGGTCAGAGGGACCGGTGGCGCCAGTGTCCGGCAGCCTCGCCTCTGTCAGTGCGCCCCAGGGCAGCTGTGGCTACAATGTAGCTTGCCATCACCAGTGTGTGAATGTGTGGATGACTATAAATGTAAAGCGCTTTGAGGTCTTTAGAGACTAGTAAAGCGCTATATAAATACAGGCCATTTACCATTTACTGTCCTGTTTGAAATAGGATGAGAGAAGCTAGCTCTCTCTGGGTGCTCAGCACCCCCAAAGCTCTGATCCTAGAATTGCCCCTGGTGTGAGCTCAACTTTTTCAAAAATATTTTAAAATCACCTGAAATATTAACTCATTTCCACTAATTTTAAGCTAAATAGGCATAAAATAAACTAAGACCATCTTCAGTTGTCTCAATATTTTTTGACATACAGAGGTTTTTGACCCTTGAGGACTGAGGAAGCTATTTTGTGATATAGTGAAAGATGGGAAGGGAGGTTTGATGAATCCTGACAGTTCTCTTTTTGCTCCTTGTTTGTCTTCCAATGGTCTGCCTCCCTGAATTGTGCCAGCCTCTGCAATGTGGGCCCAGGGCCCTGTTGGCAGGCCCAATTCCTGTCAGTGGGCACCACAGGTACAGAAGACGCCCACTGCCTTCTGCCCCATAGCGGTTGCGATGTGGATGTGTGGCTGGTTGTTGTGCTGCTGGGGTTCTGCCTGCTGGTGTCCTTCCTGGGCTCTGGGCTGTCCCTTGGCTCCTGCAGCATTTTGGGCTCTGGTGGAGGCCTTTCTACATGTTTTTTTCTTTCGCTGGACTGATCACGGTGCACTGTAAAAAACTAGTCAGAATAACTCCTGACCAGGCTAAGTGGCTGAGATGGAGGAGCAAAAGGGCAACATGTTCACTCAGGTTGCTGAAGTTACTGAACAACTCTGAAAATATGGAAAAAAGAAAACTGCTCGTCAATTTTTTTTATTTTTTTTTTTAGTAATTATATAATTTCAAATCAAGAACATTTTGTGGTTTAATGGCTTTTATCAATATTGGATTCTTGGGCATTTGCCTGTTCTGGCCAGTAGGTAGTGCTCTCTGTGCATCAAATTTAAAATTTACAAGCTAGTTGCGTCAGCTTTTATTTTTTTTATTATTTGTTTATTAGTCCTTTATTTATCCATTTCCACGAGAGACCTGGCATCATGGCAACAAAAGTCAAACCTGTCTGAGAACCAGCCTGTGAGAGGAAAATAATTGCTTCTGTGTGATCTGTGTGTTTTTTTTAATTATGTTAATTTAATTCTCAAATCAACTGATGATGAGTGAAAAGATTACAGAAAAAAAGTTTAAGAAAAATGACCCAACAGGTACAAATAATAGGAACATTTACAACTAACTAAGAACAAAAAATGTCAGAAGCAGCAACAGTTTAAAAGGTAATAATTAAAGAAAGTTCAGAAAATAAAGTGTAAAAACAAAAATTGTCAGTGTGGTTTGTTTGGTTTTCTGTACTGGCTCTCCATGGTCCAACCATCCCTCCTCTTGCTACTCCTCCCCCCTAAATAGTTGTACAGCATACCTCCTGGTGTGGAAAACGTATTTTCTTTCTTTTCTTTCTTTTTTCTGTCTTAGTTTTTTGTTGTTGTTGTTGTTATTTGGAGCCACAACACCAGTAACACCATCAGCATCATGCAAATTCTTCTCTGATACACTTGATATAACCTAACACTTACCGTGAGCACCATAGCTACTGTGCAGCAGTCCAACATAGAGCTTTACTGTAAGTTCAAATACTACCCAGTATTTTCATACAACATTTGAATAGCACTAAGTTAGTATACTTAGTTTGCTTTGCAGGATGTTTCAAAATATGAAAATACATGATTTATGAAAAAACATCATATACAAATCCAGTATGTGACGATATATGTGGGCAGGCCTTACCTTTGAATCTAACTTCTCCACTTCTTCCTCTGGCCTCTCTTTTTTCAGTATACATCTTTCTCTGTCTCTAAATAAAGCTCTCTTTCTTTTCTCTCAAGGGTTAGGGTTAGGGTAGGTGTTGTCTGATGACAGCAGCTAGACCTTTAACTAGCAATGCACTGAGATAAATGGCACAAAAACAGTTTGTGTGTTTGCTGATGTTTGCTGAGCTGATAGAAATGTTGCATTTGAAATTACCTATCAGATAAAACAACGTCACTCCCTTCGTGTTTTCTCATCTTTGGTAGAGCTAGCTAGATACTAAAGTTGACTAATTCATACGGACACCTGCACACCGTCTGGCACACCTTGACTCCCGAGTATAAACTCTAAGAATGAAATGAAATGAAAAGTAATGTGCCTGTTTTGAAAATGTAAACAGTAGAAATTACAGATAGTTGTTTAAAAGTGTACGTAGTAAAAGTAAAAAGTTGTCAGAAAAATAAATGCTCAAGTAAAGTACAAACACCTAAAAATTTTTACTTAAGTACATAAAAAAAAGTATTTGAACTTCATTACTTCCCACCTCTGGCCACAAGCAACAACAAGAACACCAGTAGCAGAACAAGTAAATACTAAAAAAAGAAGCAAGAACTTTAACTATGAACAAAGAATTTAATCAGACATACAATAACCCAGACAATCAAGTTCATAAAGGCATTAATATTGATAAAAGTATTATTGCATTTTCCTTTTCTTTCATTTAGTATAGAAATATAAATGTGCTTGTATGTGATATTTAGTCCTGCTTCAACTGTGTCACTGTCCCAAAGAGATTCAAAATCAAGTTAAGAAGCTCTCATTGTCAGGAAACTTAAAAACTTTTTGATGAGTCAATTCTTATTCTTTTTTTCTTCATGTATGTTAAATTTGTTTGTGTAGTTTTGTAGCAAACAATACTGGCCAAGTGTACAAGTGATGTAACAGATAAAGAAACAAAAGCATAATAGCTCAGTTTTGATCCAGAAATCAAAATATGCCAAATGGAGTGGGATGTTTTGTGGGTAACAATGTGCTCATGTATAGACAAAGCAACAGGACGATTCATTTCAGCAATAACCCATAAAAAAAAAAGGAAGTCAAATAGACCTGATGCGACTGTAAGCCATGTACAGAAATACGTAAATATAATTCTACTGGATTAAAAAATATACTAAAAATAGGTCAATGCTAGCTTAAATCAGTGAGAGACAGTTGAACGAGTGTCCGTGGTCTTACAGGATGAGACAGACACTAAAGTGGAGCGCAGGTTTTAACAGAAAACATTCCCACACTCTGATGGTAGTTTGTAATGGTGATGAACAGGTTGACACATGAGTTCAGCCTATTAGCTGACCCTTTAAAGCTAGATTAAATATATTGCATACAATTCCTTACAGTACAGTCAGTATGCTATCTGAATAGTGATTTCATCCCAGAACTGAACCCTGTAGATGAACTGTTAAAACTGGTAACCAATCACTTTCTGCGTCAGTTTTTGCTAATGAAATTCCAAAATAATAAGTAATCATAAAAATGATAATGAAACACATACCCCACACTCATTTCCCACATAGCCAGATTGGTATGGCCCAGATCTGGCCCACACAATGTGCTTACACATGGCCCACATACCGCAAAGAATGACAGCCCTTTGATGGTGCCTTTGTATTCATGCCTCCCTGATGTTCCCATGTCTGTCCCTGTCTCATCTGTGCTTAAAATCAGTCTTGTGTTTGGTTACCCTTTGGTCAAGTTTGCCTTCCTGTTCTTGTTCCCTCTTCTTTCCTGTTTTATTGGGAACCTGTGATTCATATATATTGTGTTTAGTTTTTCTTACTCTTCTTTCGCATTTTCCAAACGGGATAGCTTAAGATTGTACTGTGCTTGTAACTAGCCCTCCATAGACATTTATCACTGTAAATCATTTTGATGTTGCACTGATAACATCTAGAACCCTGCTATCGGTTTACACGTCTTTGAACTACACAAAAGTTTACATTTTTCTTAATTTAAAATAAATGTCAATGCAAACCAAATATATATATATTTTAGCAATCTTCTTCAAATATTTTTATGTACTGGAAATTATTAGCAACAAACAGGTCCAGGACTTTCCACCCCGAGAAGAGATAACTATAATTGTTTAATTTTACAGTAAATTGTGTTTGGACACACTTGCATGCATTAATTTTTATTGTAGGTTTGATTTTTATTATCTGTTAATAATAATTATTATTGTTTGATTCTGAAAAGCATTCCTGCACCTGTGTGAAGAAGAAAAATACTAATAAGAGTTGAGTGTCCGCCCTATTAGAGAAGTATAAAGGTGGATCACGGTAAAGGGGCCACCACAGCCTTCATTTTTGATTGGTTTGATCTCTTTAAAAAGAGATCAAAGGGGGAATTGTGAGATTATTATACTGTCATATGTTACATTAAACCCCCAATTAAAGAATTGTTATAACATGATACTGCTGTAGGCCACATTATACCTGTGCTTAAAGATTGTGTAATCATTATGTAGTTTTTTGTGTTACATTATACTGCTGATTCATTATGAATTACACTTTTTTGTGACATGTCATACTGCTGATCTATGCTGATTTATGAAGAGAATACTATTTGCAGAATCATGGCCTTGCTGATTGTGAAAGGAACAGAACATACTGCACATACTCTCCCATGTCACACAGGAGGAGATAAGCAGGAAGCCAAGGTTGTAATTTAGGCTAGCTGAGAGTTAGAAAGTATGTAAAGGTTTAGGCGTTCATGACTAGGTGGGGGCCACTAGAGGCTATAAAAGCTTGAGTAACGTGCCACCATTTCGAGATTTGCTGTGACCCTCTTCATGCATCGCTCCCCATCCAGGTGGTTAATGCTCAAAAGTGTTATATGGTATGAAGTGGATTATATGGAATAAAGTGATTGTTGATTGAGCATTATACACCGAGTGTTGTCCTTCCTTCAGCCCAAAGATCAAAAGAACTGGTAGATTTTAACAATGTGTTTGTCTGCACAGGGTTTGATAGGGTGCACTGAGAGACCCCACTTGGACTCTCATACTCATAAAAACATAAACACCCTTCTGTTTTAAAATGCATGTTAGAAATAAAGTTCTTTGTTATGTAATTCTAAAACAACATTCACCTTGAAGTACATGCAAAACTTCTCTTCTTTTGTTTTACTTTGCAAATCAAATCAGTTAGCAATGCTTTTCTGACACAGATCAGTGGACTTGTTTATTCAAGGGTTGACATCACAATGACAAACAGGTTTGGGTGGTCCCATCAGTCAAATTGAACCCCACCATGTAAAGAAAATTTTAAAAAAAGAAAGAAAAAAAAGGAATTTTTCTACCTTCTACTCAAATGCCCTAGATTTCAACATCTCGCTACCTCATTGAATGTCAAATACTTCTTGTGGCTTACAGTGCTGATCAGACTCTTACCTTTTGCCACAGTGTTTTTGTCTGTCTTAAAGTCATTTTACTTAATGCCAACATAATAAGAAATGTAACATCTACAATTTTTAAACTCCTATAATGCAAGCATTTGTGTATTGGGATGATATTATTAACTTGTCAAAGTACTTTATGAAGGCTACAATAAGTGTTGGCATCAGAGTGCAGTGTGTCATTACAAGTAGAGAAACAAATAAGTGCTTGTATCCCTGAAGCGGTAGCACAAAACCTGGGCACTGCAATAACAGTGCCATATCAGATCCACAGCTCTTAAATTACTTTGCATATACATGTATAAATAAACTTGCCTGTCTTTAAAACAGTTGCTTTACACAATTTCCAGGCTCTTTCACATCTGTTGGACATGTCAAATGTCAATCATCCAACCAAAAGAGCTAGAATTGATCAACAACCCCTCTGACACTTACCTGACCACATCAGTACCCCAGACATTTAACTGACCTAATGCTCCACTCTGATTAAAAAGTGTAGCTTTAATTTTTTTTAGTAGTGTACTGTGGCAGGAAGTCAGAGTTACTGAGGACACAAGCAAAAGGACAATATGCAAATTTGTACACAGAAAGGCCTGAACCAGGGTCAATCCAGGAAGCTTCTTGCTGTAAGGCAACAATAAAAGTGCAAGTAACAATGATGCTGATATGCAATGTGTGTATATATTCCTATACATTAACATACTTTACCACTAACCTTCTGGGGTCTCCCTTAGCTGGAGTTGCTTCAAAATGAGAGCTACCTGAAACTCTGACTTTTTAAAACTTGGCCTAAAAACCTTAGGAACAAGGCATTTTAACACATTTCATAATTTTCATAAGCTTGGATGGCATTACCTTGTCCTGCAATAATGCTGAGAAATATTGGTGTTATGTCCTTTAATGGGCTTTCTTGTATTTGTGAAATATCTTTAAAATCATAAAGATTCTGTCTCAGAGTGATGCTGACAAACTAGTTGGTGAATTAGTTACTTTTGTGCTGAACTATTGTAAATAATTTTTTATCGGCTTGTTCTAAAATTCCTAAAAAGCCTTCAATTGATCTAAAATACCGCATTGTGAGTGATGAGAAAGCGAGAGCATATTTCCCACATATTAGCTTCTCTTCACTTGCTTCCTTTTAAATGCAGAGCTGCATTTAAAATTGCTTTCCTTAAAAGGCCTAGAATGATCAGGCTGAAACACCTCACTGTATTTTCCCAACAGAGCACTCAGACTGCAGGGTTACTTGTATTTTCGAAAAACAAAGTGGGAAGCAGAGCGTTCAGCTATGACGCCGCTTTCCAGTGGAACAAGCTCAGAATTTATACTCAGACAGCCTTTTTACTTTTAAAACTTTCCTGCTTGATGAAGGTTAAATTTAGAGAACCATCCCCACTCATCTCTTTTCACTTTGCATTCTTTGACATGGAAATGATCCCACACTGGTTCTGGGCTCTGGGAAGGGCAAAGCATGAGTGATCCTTTTAGTGCATTGGCAATGTGTTTGGGTTCATTGTCATACATGGAAAAGTTTATCTAATGCCAATCAGATGCTTTGCAGATTGTATTGCATAAGGCGCTGACTGAAATGCAACCTAAACCATGACAGAGGCTCCACGATATTTTACAGATGGTTGTAGAGACTCACAGACTGTACTGATTAAAACTTTAATCAAAAAATTCAAATTTGGATTCATCAGTCCATAAGACCTCAGTGCAATTCTTGTGAAGTGTTTCATGCCTTAGCCTTTTCTCCCTGTTTCCCTTCTTTAAGCATTGGTTTTTGACAACCACATGATTTTCATGTACGGCTCATTGGCTGTAAGTGTAAACGACCCTGTCACTTCTTTCTGGCAAGATTTAGGCTACAATCTCTTTGGGAATTCTCCTAAATTTCCTAAAAGGTCGGAAAATCAGCTTATATCATGTTTGCCGATATGCAAATACGCAATATGAGCTAGTTTGCCATCCTGAAATCAGCAGAAAAATATAAAAAAAGGAAAAAGACAGATTATGATTGGTCTTTTAATATAATATCAGAGATATTTCCTGTTTTGGATTTACCATCAGCTTTAATTTGTGTATCATCCATTGCCTTGCCCTTGGCATGATGGATGCTTGCCCTTAATTTGAAATATTTAAATCAGTGAGGAAGACTTAAGAAAATGCAAAAAGCAAGTGATTATGTGTGAGTCTGTGTGCACGCACCCTGTATGCACACTTGGAAAAAAAATTTCAATCCCACCCACTTCTTCAGGAATGACATAAAATAGTTTGTTGCCATGCAGAAGCTTAATAGATTTTTTAAATGATTTTTTAAAGAAAACAATACACACAAACATTTATATATTATATATACACAGATTAAAGTTGGTGTATTCTCTAACTGGACTGTAACATAGTAAAACTTTTAGAATGCTTTTATGATACTGTTTTTTGCATTCTAGTTAAGTCTTTTGGGTTTCCTTTCGGTGCAAGTAAACTTTGCTGCTGCTATCACACCACAGTCTGACAGGTAATATCTTTACATTTTTTACCAACGTAAAACTGTATAAGTGGAGGAGGGAAAGATATTCATCTGTCCCTTTATGGATGGATGGATACTGGCAACAAAAAAATAACCATCCAGTTTGTCTACTTTAAGAACCATGCTAATTTTATATTCTATACACTGGAATCATCCCTGTCATTCAACACACACAGACACTGAACTTGTTTATGAGACAGGCAGTTGTGTTGTGACCTCCTGAAGGAGAATGTTCGATTTGTTAGACAAATATTCATGGAAAGTTGAAAGGCCCAGCACATATGGAGGCATGCCATCAATGCAAATGGTCTTTCAAAACCAAAGCCAGAACATCACTATCTGTGAGGGAATGTGTCCCATAACACACCCCCTCCCAACCAAACACATACGCACTACCCTTAACACACACCCTCTGTTCAGTCTAACTCAGTGTTCATGAGTGATGCACTCACTTAGTTTGACTGGAAATCTGACGGGTGTCTGATGGACATGGCGTGGTCTTTGGTAATTGAAGCAAAGTTAATGGGTTAAAAATCTTTTTTGTGTAGAGTTCAGCAAAGGTAAGAATGTTTTATTTGTGTATTTATTTTGATTTTGTATTTCTTTCTTAGTGAAAAGATAACAGAGGTGAGTGCTTTACTACCACCTGACTGAATCACATGCATGTCTGTATTGAAACTTTTCATGTTGAAAGCAATTTAAAATAGATATGTATGGAAAGTCTTAACATGTTTACCTTTTAACACTGACCCAGAGGTTAGCCACAAGTTTTATATATTGTATCCTTTCACCTTTTATGTTGTAAATGTTTCCATTTGGATATATCCATTTTTAATGTTTAAATGATTAATGGTTGTTACGATGTTAAATAATCATGTTTAACACAATCTACAAAATCATAAATTCTGTAATAGTTGAACCTTTAAACATGAATTTCTTTATGTTTCTGCTATTGAAGCATGCTAATATTGTAATGAGCTACATTACCATTCAGTATCAGAATTTCCGTGCTATTCCTATGATAAGAAACCACTGTTTTGTTAACAGGAACTTCCCTTCCACAAGACAAATAACAGATTGTGATTTAATCAAGTGGAGTTTTCTTAGTGAAGAATCACAGTAAGTGAACAAGTGGTGTTTTATGTTTATTCTGTTCATTGATTACTTTAGTTTTTTAGTTTAAGTAGAACATGGTTTGGGGGATACATTTACTTTCTGTTTCTGGATTTAAAAAAAATGTGTTGTTTAAATCATCAATATTTATGTTACATCAACATTGGTGATTCAAACAGGCTGGCTGTGCCTTTGACTAAACAAGAAAATGATGTGGGCATAAGCTATACCACATCACCAGGCTTGTGTACACAGTGGTGCTATCCTACCGTTGATGTGGACAGGAATGAACAGTGCACTGTTAAAAGAAGCAGCAAAAACCACCAACGTTGTTTGTATTCATAGCCAAAATGCAAAATGATGCAAACAGGTTTTTCCTAGCTAAATACAAGCTTCCTGTACTTTGAAAAGGAAAGCAAATAGCAGCTGATAAGAGTGTTATGGAAATATACTTTAAGACTCGTAGTTAAATATATGGGAGACCCAGTGCCGACACAGTTAATAAAAAGACATTAAACTTTATGGTGAGATTTCAACGAGCTATATACTGGATATACTAAACAGACACAGGTGAACTGCACTCAGTTATTTGTCTTTTACTGCGTTTCAATTCAGTATGTTGGTTTTAAAACCTATACCTTTACTGTCCACACTTTTAAATCCTGTTAGTGGTTACACTTTCCTACACTTTAAGTTCTGACACTTTCAATTCAGTTCAATTTTACTTTATTTATAACAGCAAATCACAACAATAGTTGTGATAGTGTTAACATCCTTACAAACAGGCCCAGTTCATACATCCATGTGCTGCACCTTGCATAGACTGTATACTTTATGTACGTTCTTCAGTAAGTGGCTTAACTTGTCTTAACTCTTGTGTGTTTTTTTCGTCCAGCTGATAAAAATGTATCCCAAGGTTTTAATTTTTCTGATCGGAGCTGTGTACATCTACTATCAGGTAGAGAACCCTCTTCAGTCTAATGGAATACATTTTTGTATAGAAGTACAGTTTACCCATCAAGGTCCAGGTTAAATGTCAATTATATTTGACTATTGTGTGTTACATACACATCATAGTGAATACAATACAATACAATACAACTTTATTTGTACAGCACATTTAAAACCAGAGGTAGACTAAAGTGCTTCACAAAAGCCAATTTAACAGTAGCAAAATACAAAAGCAGTTAAGCTAGCAGGTGGAAGGCATTGAACATAATGTGTTACGTAGAAAATTGAGTGTGTTACCGGAACATAGCTTGTTTTATTCAAAATCTCAACTCCACAGTATATCCATATATTCATGTTTCTGTAAAGAGATATGATTTATGTACTTTAATTGGACATAACATTGAATTGTTAGTTTGTCAGAATGAGTAATGTTGTTGTTTTCTTGTCTTTGACATTACAGGTGCTTGCACAAGGTAAGCCAGTAAGGTAAAAAGTCAATATGTTTAAAATGTCTTTAAATAGCCAGCAGGATTAAAAGTCCTGGGCACTCGAGATTTCAGAAAGGTCTAGCAAATTCATTCCAGTGCAACTGTCACCACTTCTGGTTTTATTCAAAGAGGGTTTTCATACACCAATACACGGTGCTCAAGCCATTTCCTGCTAGTGCAAATCTTTGAGAGTCCAAAATGGACAGGAGTTGAAGATGATCCCACTGATTAAGCTAAGTTTGTTTAAGAATATTTTTTTCATTAGTAAGCCTTTGGTATTTTATAAGTAATGATAAGAACAAAACTCTACCTTTTACAATCTCCAGATATATGATAATTCCAAAATTGAACACAATAATACATTTATTTCTGTATTTGTTTCTGTTTCTGTATTTATATCTGTCAAATACCTCTTCTTTTCAAACAAGTTGCTAATAATACAAAATAATAACATATATCAAATGATATGTCTGTTTAAGATATCTACAGTGCTGAGATAATGGTGGAGAGTAATGTCACACTGAATGCCCAGACTGTCCTGTCAGCTATCAATTCAACAAGCCTCTCACTGAGCAACGGGCAAACAGTACAAATCGTAAACACTGAACTGGTAGCAGGTATGTTTCTGGAACGATTTCTTAAACTTGTTAAATTATATAACAAAAATAAATAAAATTGTATAATCTAACCCCTTAAAAATGATCATCAAGCAATGATTACTTAACATTATCTTCAACATAGCAGAACTGTAGTAATATTAACTGCAATTTGTCTATGATTCATTTTTTTCTTACAAGAGCCGAAACTATTGGACTGGACTTCATGTTAACAAAAGCAAAATATTACCAATTCACAATGAGTTTCAGGTTTTGTCAGGAAGTGCTCATTTGTCAGTGCTACTAACGTCATGTAATTACTAATTTAGATTAATAAATAAATATATTTTAAAGACAGATGTGTTTTGTACTATGAAAGAATTCAGTTGTTCTTATTTTACAACGATGTCATTCAAATCCAAATAGTTCTATGCCAATTTCGTTCTGATGAACCAGAGTGGCTCTAACCCTTAAAATCAAATGATTTCTTTTTTCTAGAGTGCCTCATCGTTGGAACTGACACCAACTGCAACTGCTCTACAAATTATCTTTGGAGCAATGAAGTGTGCTATAGCTACAACTGCTGCGGGGATGCTACTTGCACACAAAATGTATCCTACAACACACCACTCTGTTCTCCTGAAGTTCAAGGTAGGTCTCCTGAAGATGCATTACTCTTTTTGTCTATTTTGTTGTAGTTATTATATTATAAATTAAAAAGAGAAAACCAACTTGGATTCCAATTGAAACTAAACTTATCTGAACTATAATAACTGTGGTGTAAAAATCAGTTGAATACAGCTAAATTTATGCTTTTTGTCTTTTACTTTTTCAAAATGTTGATATTTATGCTTTTCTTTTGACAACCAAAAAAAACATAACTAACTGTAATATTTACAATGAACACAGTTTTCATCAATGGATCAGTACAGACTGCAACATGGGATCAAACCAAAAACACAACGGTACTTCTCATCCTCACATTTGTACTATTCTAGAACAAAACTATAAATATAAATATGTTTTCCATTGTTATATAGTACCAACATATCAATGACATCATGCTTTTTCTTTTCTTAGCTTCAAACCCAGTTTCAGAAACTAAATGCTATTCAGTACGTGAACATTACTGGTCCAAGGTATTGTACTTTTTAAAAATAAAAATATACTATAAAGTTACTGTTTTGGTTTTGTGTTTGTTTTTCATTAAAGTTTTTTTTTTTATTTTTAAACATCACTTATCATTGTGACACCACTTAAAATCACCAACTAAACTGTTAGTTATTATGAGTCTTTTGTAAATGAAACTTCAGCAACAAGCCTACTGCTGTCAACTAATGTCTTCAGGATTGTTTCAGAGACGTGAGCTTTAAAGCTGATTGATCCATGGAAACCCTGAAACCACAGCAAAGAATTCTAAGTAAAACTCTGCTCATAGCTGATGATGAGTGACGAATTGCTGTTCCCTGGGGACAGCGATTGAAAAGTGCATTCATTAGCTTTCTTTTCTGCATTTCATGGTGCACAAATGGCTAAAGTGAAAGCAAAATAGAAAAACCTCAGGATTTCAAAGAGACTGCCCAAATACCGTTTTTGGGACATTGCAATATGTAATATAATGTCGGTTTTGGACACTTTTGAGGACTGGCAAACATTACATTTTAGTGCAATAGATATGCATCATAAATAAAAATGTACTGTTTTCTAATGTTAAAAAAAAACATAACAAATAATTCTTTCTATCATTCTCTACAGAATCATCTCCACATCCCCTGCAACGCTGTACAGTGTTGACTTTCAAGTAGCTGTCAGTGTCAGAGTGCTAACTTCTAAACTTCAAGAAATAGTCACTAGTCTTACAAGTCAATTTACAGCTACTATATTTTTGGACACTTTGGGTTAGTAAACAAGTACTTTTTACTATTCTTTCAATTCTTGTAAAACTTGATGTTCTATACAATAATTCATGTATGATAAAATAGTTGAGCAGTATGGTTCAGAATGTGGTTTGTGAGTCCCAACAATTCAATAGCCTTCGCTATTTATATGTCTAAAATGAACCTTGCAGCTGATAACTCCTAAAGCTTCTGTATTCAGTCCAATCTCTCTAATATCACACTTTTCTAATTTGATTAACAATATATTGTATCAAAAGCTTTTTGAGGTCTAGACATATTCCTGCTGCACACCTTTTATTGTCAATAAAATGTTTGACTTCTTCAGTTAATTCCAGTAATGTCAAAGAGGCTAATCTTTCTTTTCTGAATCCATCAAATTACATGTGGAAAACAGCATAAAAACAAAACAAAATGTTTCAAAACATATTGAAATATTATGCCCGTGATTTTTAGTTGTCACTAATGCATGACTATTCAAATTAATCTATTCTAACTATTCATTATGAATCAAATAAATGTTTCAAAACAATGTTATTGTTATTGTTCAGGATTTCTATTTCCATGTATTATCTTGACACAGGAATGGTCATCGTAGAGTCCCCGGTGACTAGTGTTTGCTATCTTTCAACACCACAACTTGCATGCAAACTTGAGGAATCCTCAGGCAGTGCAGGCTGGAATCTAACTACAGGGAATCAGCGCTTTGAGCTAAACGATGGCAGTGTAGTCAAGCTGAATCAGACATGTGGCACACCTATCTACCCATCTTGTATTGGTGTTACACTTAACCAGGTGACAGGCACTTGGGAAGGCAAGTGACGGAGATTTGACAAACAAATAGGAATCTGACTTTTTGTTTAAACTGCATTTGAATGTTTTTTAATACAAGTTGTTTAAATTCTCAGCACTGTTTCCACTATGGTCAGTAATATGGAATTCTAATTGCTTGGTTGTGTTATTTTTGTGTTGTTAACTAAGATGTCAATTTATGCGTTAAAGTCCAAACCTCCAGTACAGTTGTAACTGTCATATGTTCCCTGCAGGCACATATGAGTGTGGATTTACCATTGGGTCAATCAGGCACACAGGCAGGGCTTATCTGAGTGTGGCCCTTCTGCCTGATACAATTACTATGACTAGCCTACCTCTTACTGTGGACTGTTCAGCCAGTGGTATACTAAGTGTACCGATCACTGTCATTGCCACTATCAAAGCAAGCAATGCGACCTATGACATTTGGTGGAGTTACAATAATGGTGTGGAAAACCGTAATGTAAAAAATACAAGTAAGATTTTTTTCCTTGAATGATCAGTATTCTAACTAACTGAAACTAAAACATTGTATGTTTGTGTGTGTTTGTATCTGCATGTGTGTGTCTGTGTCTGTGTGTGTGTGCATGTGTGTTTGTGTGTGTGTTTTAAATTGATGTCATTAACATAATTCACATTATTGAATAATGAAAATTATGTGTACAGCTTATTGCACAAAATTTTCATTCACAAAGAAAACCGTTTTATCTTCTGTTACAGCTTCAAATGGTTACGTCAATTACACATTCTTTCCTACCATCTCCTGCACAAAAAGTCTTGCAACATATGTCAATATCACTTTTAAAAATGTAATTGGTCAAAGTAAAAGTGCACAAATGAACATCCCAGTTATCTATGGTATGGATTCTTTTATTTGTTTTATATGTGTACAGTTTTATATATGTACAGTTGTGGCCAACAGTTTTGAGAATGACACAAATATTGGTTTTCACAAAGTTTGCTGCTTCAGTTTTCACGAAGGCAATTTCCATATACTCCAGAATGTTATGAAGAGTGATCAGATGAATTGCAAAATCCTTCTTTGGCATGAAAATGAACTTAATCTCAAAAAATCAATTTCCACTGCATTTTATCACTCGGCATTTCATGCCATAAAAGGACCTGCTGAGATCATTTCAATGTTTTCT
>VUQR01033146.1:16521-55861 GCA_015108515.1 Hemichromis elongatus
GTTTAGCTCATGGACTGAGCAGATAACTATGTCTCGAGGCTGAAATGCAACAGTTTGAGTCCGGCCCGGAGCCCTTTGTTTATGTCTTCCCACATTCTCTCTTCCCGCTCTGTTTGCTCTCCACTACCACACAATACAAAAATAATCTGAGTGTGTTTCAGTGGACCATCTGCTCTGAAAATGCTGAAAATACTGCCTTGCAATCCCTGTTTATTCTCTATGCCTTTGATAAATCTGTTAAACTTTTATTTCAGTGTCTTGTGTCCGAGTCTAGAGCATGCAGAAGGCAGGCAGAAAACATCAGACCCACTCTCCATTCACTGAACTGTTACTTTGGCTATTCTCAAAGGTGTGTAATTTGGCATTATATAGATTTTGTACAATGAAGATTCCAGTTAAAGCTAGGTTCAAAACTAATGCTCTGATACACAACTCTGTCTGATAATAAAGATGAAGTCTGCACTGCATGTCCAAAAGTGGTTTTTGTCCCCATCCCAAGGTCAGAGTGAGGACCCCGTGTAAAAATTAACATTTAATCATCATAATACTGGCCAAAATAAGAATAAGCACCTACTAGTTTATCTGGGATATCCAAATAGTGGATATCAGGTTTATGACGTCCTCCTCCGCCTGCTGGCTGTTATTTATGAATCCTACTCAATCTGTAGCTGATGGATCTCAGCAAAGGGGTTTCATGTTTCGCTGTCCACACAAACTGTTGCCTCAGGTTGATTTGCCATCATGACGGTACGATCGTGAACAGTTCTGGCCGACAGAGGTATGTCTTTTATTCATTTGATTATCTTTTCCTTTTCCGAAAAGTGGTCAAAAAGTTCCTTGACAACATCAAGCATAGATGTTTTGACATACTCCCCATCTGTGAATGGCTTTCTGTTTCTTACAATTGCTAAAGCACCAGCAAAGCTAGCTGGATTCCAGTCACCTTGTTGGGTCCAAACACAGGGTTGCTGCTGACTAGCTTGCACTCTGCAGAGTAGTTCTTGACATGCTTTCTTCCTGCTGTCCCCTTCAGGATATTTCAATGCAAATGTATTATGGTGTGTGTCGAAGTATTTGACCTTTATATTTTAGATTTGACTGTTTCATCAATGTAATTTTATCATTGCATATTAGACACACTGCAGAACAAAGGCAAATTCCTCTGTCATTTCCTGCGGAAAAGTACGATACTCATCAACTATTTTCTTTTAGCCATCTTCTTCGATAAACGGGTTTCTGCGATTAGCTAGCTGACTATTTGATTAAAAGGAGGGACGTTTAGTTCCTGACCTCACAACGACCTGTGTACATTACGCATTATCCAATAAAAATTTGGTGTTATCCCGGAGGACAGCTGTGATTGGCTCCAGTCACCCACAACCATGAACATGAGCGGTTGGAAATGAATGGATTAAAATACAATGTGACTGTTGCTTTGATTTGACATTTTATAAATAAAACTGAATCAAATTGAATTAATTTACAGTGACCAACTATGCTAATGTCCATTTCTTTGGATTGTGGAGGAAGACCCTACATAGCTACCACCGTGCCAAACACCCAGTCAATACTTACAGATATTTTCAACCAAAGCAGTAGACTGGCTGTCCAACAGACATCCCTACACACTGCTAATACATACGTCCATCATCTAAAACTAGTGCACAGCAGGTGCAGAGTGACAACACTGACCACATGAGAAAACTTGATGCCGATCAGTTCGGTTTATGATATTCGAAGCTGAGGCATAAATGTGATCAGTGTCTCTAAACTCTCACTCTGGTTTTATGGTGATAAACGTATTGGAGTGGAGCTTTATGAGCACAGGTTTATGAGCCTTTCTGCAGCAAATATAAACGCAGCTGTGTGAATATCATGAGCTTTGTTGGTCTGCTGAACGTTCTTGCACACCAGCTGTCACTCAAATCCTACAAAATATTCTAAACACTGGTGTTTGAATAACTTACAACCTCTTGACTGAAAACATAAGCACTGAGTAATACCCAAAGGGAGAGGTGATAATATAATATGGTGATATGATAATAGCTTCAGGCTGTGCATGAGATATAAGCATGATCATATAGAGTGTAGAGTACTCCAGGGGGTTAAGTGGATGCAACCCTCCTTGAGACATAGTGCTAAAGAATGGGCTGGGAAAGAGAGGCAGAGAAAGTCTTGTGTCAGGGTTCAGCCATGAATACCTGGGAACCCCGGAGAGGCTGAAAGAAGATTTTAGGGAGTCGCACAGCGAGAGGCAACACGCACGCAGCTTGTTCAGCTCTGCATTAAGAGGCACTCTTTAAAATGTTGAATGAAAGCTGATAAAGAGAGGTCAAAATAAGTTTATGACGAGAAAGCCACTTAAGGCAAGGAGCAACTAGCCCAAGTGTGCAAACTGGGTCACGACTTGCACTGAAAATGATGTGATTGACAGCAAGTGGGGAGCAACAGGAATGAGACACAGGTTTGAAGCCTGTGAGCAGGAGCAGGAAGATCACAGATGTTGAGCAAAAAGGTTGAAGGAGAGCTGGGAGAGGGTAATGAGTGAGTCGCAAGAGAAGGCCTTGAAAGAGTGTTATCTGTGACCCATCTGTCTTGACATGCACACTCCTCTGGTTAGTGCCCTGGAGGGGAGGGGAGGGGAGGGGAGCTGCACTCGTGTCAGTTACTGAGTGCACAGGGCTTAGGGCTAAGGCATTGGTCTGTGCACTCTGGCCCAAAAACTAGCCTAACCAGCCCCATGCTTTAACACCCCCAGGAAAAACTCCCATGACTTACTGCTGTGATCATGTGATTGACTGAGCTCTACACTGGGAACTGAAAACAGAGTCAGGAAAAAGGGTGTCACACGTCAGTGGAGATACAGACGTTACTTTCTTTCTCTTCTTCTCTTGCTTCTCTCTTCACCCTTGCTGTCAGCTGATTTGTCACACATTTTGTCAGTCAAGCCCAGAAGAACGATGAACCTTTTAATTCATGGAAAATTTAATTTTATCTTTTATGGGGGGGACAAAAGCGTCATTTTTAAGATTAGTTACAACCAAAAGACTTTATATAAATGTTTTATAATGTTAAGGTGCTTTAAACCTACATTCTTTTTCACTTAGCAACATTAATGGGTTAGTGAGACAAGTAAGTCTCCATGGTAACTTTTGTTAAACATATAACTTGGTCAGATTATGTTCAGTTTTGGTTTAAAATCAGTTGGATCAACCATGTTTTCACTATTTTGTTCCAACATATACATGTACAACCTCCTGCTGGGGGAAAGTATTTTAGATGTTCAAGTTGAGCCGTGCCTCACTTGCTGCTTAAACCACTTTAAATCTCAGTTGTAAACTTTACACTGTTATTAACCCTTTTTACCTCAAAGTGTATATTTACTCCTCCTACCTCAGTCTCAAAGCGTATTCTTATTCTTATTCTTACTCTTCGTGTATTTATTGTCGTTCTTTTGCACTGAACGGAACTGGAGCCCCGTCGTTTCATCTCTCTCTATTCTGTACTGTATATAGCAAAGATGACAATAACGTTTACTTTGACTTTGACTAACATCACAAATAAAGTGTTTTTTTTTTACTGGTTTCCTGTTTTAAGTTATAAAGTTAAAATTTCCATGTTTTTTATATTGGGTTATGAAACATTTACATTTAAAGTTTAAATGTAACCAGTGTAAAGCTTCAGGGCTGTAATGAGCTCACGCAATGTTAAAATAGTTCACTGGAATTAAACTTGTTTTTTTGTTTGTTTGTTTTTTTACTGTTCTTTGCACTAAAACACCAGATTAATAATTTTCTGCAGTGTTAATCTCTTCTCATATTTGTAACAATATTTGTAACGAGCCTGGGTTAGAAGACAACATCAATAACTGCCAACATGAATCTTATGGCTTGGGTTTTAGTTTTTGGTCAATCGAGACAGAAATAGGGAAAGTCTGGCTTTGTTGGTAGTATATTTCTCATTTCTATGACCTCAGTAAACATTTTTCTGATGAGTTTATGGTCTGTTTTGAACATTACTGCTGCCATTATAGTAAACAAAAAGAGTATTAAACAGACTTTAATTTAGGGTGGGTTATCTTGTGAAGTGAAGAGTGTGCAGTGTACTCAGTTTCTCAGTCCAAGCCACCTGCAAAGTGATGGGAAACCGCTCAGCTCGCAAATTTAAAACAGGACTTTGTTAATCCACGAGTAAAGTCACAATGGCTACATGCATCTCCCATATACAATCCTTGATTAAAAAAATCTTTAAAAACTTCTAACAAGCATCTGTGAGAGGACACTCTAAAATATAAATAAAAGTTTCATTTCTTCTCATTAGTAAGTTTAGAAGTCACCTCCCTATTTCCTCAGACACTCTGGAGTTTTTTACTCTAAAAATCTTCAGAAAATTACATTTCATCTTTCACTTTCAGTTATTTATTCTTAACTGATAGAATTAGTTTATACTTTTCAAGCTAATATTTTTAAATATCTATTATAAATATTCACCATGGGTAGCCAACTAGTAACACTTCTCTCTATATGGTAACAAAAATGTGGTTTTGCTTCTATACATGAGTGCTGTAATGACTTTATGTCATTCATCTAGTTAATTATATGTAACTTTTGGCACGGTCTTAAACATTTGGCAATAATGAGGGTGCACAAACGGCAGTGAGTGCTTGTACAATAAAAGGACTGTGGGGGGGCGGGGTTCTTGAAATCACATTTAACACTTCAGCTGTGATTAGGAAGCAGTTCATTCAGCAAACCTTGTACCTATCAGCACAAGTTGTTTTGCATCCAGTCCAACCTCCTAAGTTGTTTGCTTTTACTTGCATGTACAGCACACCTGGGAGATTTACCATAATGAATACCTGATGTGGTGAAGCAGTTAATTCCGCCTATAAAATAACTCCCTTCCTCCTTCCTGTGGGCCCCGGCTGTTGTTTATCAAACGAGGTAATGTGCTGTCATGTGACCCCTCCTCCCTCCCAGCAACCCACCTGTGTAGACTTTTCTCTTAATCCTCCTCCACCCCCCCCAAATCTTTTTTTTTTCTGCGCTTTGAATACTTAGACTACTGAGTGTAACTAATTCTCCCACACAAGGATATTGTCTTCTCCCTATCTCTGCTTTTGTCCTTTCCTTTCAAGGCAGCTATTCACTGATTTCATTAGTCAGCGGTGTGGTGTGAGAGAGAGTTGGTGAGGGTGGGGGCATTCCAATTAAAAAGCCTTAATAGCCTATTACCATCACCTTTAGTTCAACTCGTTTTTTTTTTTTCTTTTTCCTTTTTTTTCCAACATGAAACAAGCTAAAGATTAATCACCAGAGCAGCGTGGAAGCTCATGAGAGCAATTCAGTAATTATTAAATTGTAAGTAGGACTGATAATTTTAAGGAAGGGTTTTTGCTAATATTGAGTCTATGATAAAGGATTGTTCCAGTTAACACCAAAGACTAAAGGACCAAACTGGCTGCCTTTGTTGAGCTATTGGTACTGTGCAGTACACCAGGTTTGGCATTAAAGGCAGTAAATGTAATGAGTGTTGTTCTTAGAGGGGTTTAAATGAAATGTGTTTAACAGGCGACTCTTCCTCCACACATGCTGCACAGATCCTGCAGCTGCCCGGGGGGCCAAGAGAAGACGCCAGTCCCTGGAGACAGACAAACCACCCTTTCTCAGACACCCATTTGTCGTACCCGACCCACCTCCCCCTTCTCTGTCCCTACCGATGGATGACCCTGCGGCCAGCCAGGGTCAGCTGCGCAAAGGGAGCCCCCTGCACTCCAGCCCTCGGTCCGGAGCCGCAGCGTAAATCAGCGACTGCTCATCGCGGGAACCCTGCCCTGCCCGGGGTCCCAGCCCAGGCTGGCACCATCTGTCCCAGGCCTCTGACGCAGAAACAGAACTGCCAAGGTGGGTTCCCACTGACCCGGTGCACCCTCCAGGCCATGCGGGCCAGATCTGAGACCGGAGACAGATCCATCACTGCTGGAGTCTGGAGATGATGGAAGAGGCATGGTACACATCTACTGAACAGTAGTTCTGTGTGAGAATGAGCCGATACAAGGGAGGAATGAACCCAATTTTTAACAATAATAGGAATTCCTTATGGTAAATTATAGTCAATTACATCATATCAAAACCATAGCTTTACAGTGGATTTCTGCGCTGATAGACGAGTACCTGCAGAAATTAAAACATAAAATACAGCTTGCATACATTTAGCAAAGCTGATGTTTAACTGGCCTTTTGTGATTAATAGAATAAAACGCTGCTCATAAAACTACCTCTTTACAGTAAGTTGACATGTTCAAACATAAATTAAGCCCTTATAGAAACTCTAGCCATTCAGCAGCCACTCTGAAACACCTCTTATTGCTTATTTTGAAGCATTTAATAATTAAGTTTAATGTTAAATAGGAAGAGGACATAAAAGAACTGCTGTGGAATAACCAGCTAAAAATAAAAACTGCTTTATTGTTGTACTTTGGATCAAAAGACATTTCCCAGTTGGCAAATGGCATTTCTCTTTATTTTGATGTCTCTACTTCAGCATTTTTAGTTATTGGCAAAAGGAAATGTGGGAAAAAATACTAGACTATACTAATAAGTTTAAATGTGCCAACCTGACTGTAAATATTAAATTCAGTTAGAAAGAAATAAGAACAAGAAAAAAAACTTTTTAAAAAACTGATGAAGTAATAAACGCTCACTCTCACTGACCTGTCACCCTCCAAACAACCACGAGTGGAGTCTCCGTCTGACTGGACGTTAATTGCACTGCTACAGGCAACTCTTAAATTTTAGTTTTTCTAGCTGAGCTAGTTGACCCAATTACTTAATGAACAGCCATTTCAGTGAAAGCTAAATTACTGATCTCTGGATACACTTAAAAATATGAGAGCACCAACAGAATAAGAGCGGTTACAACTGCACCTCCGGCCAAAACAGTGCCCGAGCAACCCTGTTATTTTCCAGTATAACTGCCACGGCTGAATAGGTGATGTACTACATACGCATGTAAAACAGTCCAGCCTTTTAAGTTCAAGACAAGTCCCTGCACTCCACCTCATCATCCTTGATGTCTTTTCCCTCTCCATCCATAGCAGCACCTGGAATTGTGACCAATAAATCTCATCGGCAGAGACAGTCTGCAGGTCCCGGGGCAGTGCGGACCAACGTACGGCTTTCTCTCACAGCCCCAGCTTTATTTCTTGCACCCTTAGGTCTGGCTCTAATAGGCAAGCGGGGGTCATAAAGTGGTTGTTTCTGTTTTTCCTTTTTCCAAACCAGTGACACCAGTTGTTCACCTTCCTCACCTGAGCCTTTTGTGCGGCCTGACAGGCTGTCAATTCCAGGCAGGAGATGATTGTAGAAGATGACACGCATTAGCTTGAGGTGACACCGCATTCCACCAAAGGCCCGAGTTCACCAACTTGTCTTGAGCTAACAATAACTTTTGAACAGCTTTGCGTTTAACGCTTGTTTTTGCTCAGCGATATCCGTTTGACATTGCTGCTTTTGTCTAACACGTAATCGGAACAAAACTCAAATGAATCTTGCAGATGAATGAAAACTTGTTTTGAGTCAGACTCCCTCAGTTATTTTTCTTGTCTTATCTCCTTCGCAGGCGCGAGAGGTGGTTTTTGGCCATCATCGGGGTTGAGGGCAGGACAGGAAGACCTTTACGGTGACACAACACAAAAATAGACGCCCACCCACGTACGGCGCACGCAAACTGGCTGTAAAGCATGTGTCGTCCTGAGAGCAAGCAGAAACTCCATTTTGAACTTTTTGTGTAAAGGTTCAACGTGAGCACAAAAACACAATAATTATGATTCAAAATACATCTTCTTACAAATTTGCAATAAAAATAAATTCTATTTACATATATAAAGACAATTTTTGTGTTAAAGCATGTAGTTGGAAGATTTACATAAAAATTAATTTTTGTAGCTGAGCTTCGCTTAACTTATTCCTGGGATTTGCCAGCTTGTGTTTTTAAGATTACTGTCATAGAGAGAAAATTAAGACGCACCACAGTAAGTGATGTTCAAAATTAGGACAACTTTCTTTTTAAATCCAGCCATTCAAATGAGCCGATTTCTTTACACATACTGCCCCCTGGTGTTGAAACGGCAACACTGCCGTCATCTTCTCAAACACCAGCAGCGTCTCATATGGAGTTTTATGTCCACAGTATTTAGACACTAACTTCTTCTCTTCTGGGACTGACCTGCAGACTTCCGGGTTTAATTAAAGCGCTTCAACAAAAGTATTGAACTACTTTAGAATTGCAGACAGTTTGACACAGAGGCCCCATTTATGTTTGAAACATTGGGTTGTGCTCAACACTTGGGTGAACAACTTTTCTGGAATCAGTTTTGCATTTAATAACTGAAAACATGTTCTGGTGGGCAGATCCCATCTTTGCTTTAAGTAACTGTCGGCTTACTTTTGCAGTTTGCTTCACTATACATTTACACTGTGAAGCTCTGTCCAGTTGGTTTTGGAGCATCTTAGCAGAGAGTATAGCCCCGTACACTTGACAGTTCATCCTGACAGAGCTGCTTGAGCTGAGAAGCGCCTCACATAGCTACCCTTCGCTTAAAAGTGCGCAGACAATCCCGACTTTACCCCATGTCTTACTGGGGTTTCAGATGTTGAGCCTTCCAACACAGTTTATTTTTTAAGCAAAGCCGTTTCTTCAGACTTAATAGTAAGAAACACTCAACTGCACTCAAACATTATCCCTAATTCTCAGGGGGAATTTCACACGCAGCACAAGACTCAAATTTTATTAAATATACTACGTCTTGGAATAACTTCAAACTTTTAATTATCAGACTCACAAATATAACTGTAATATTACTATTTATTGTCACTCACAGAAATGCAAGCATTTAGGCAAACGGGGGCTTTTCTGAATTTTATATTTGTGGTGACCGATCTAAAAATCACTAAATGTTATGAGCAAAAAACAAACTAAATTAAAACCATTACAGCAGCTTTCAGAATAAGAGCGCTTCCCTGTATTATATTAATTCAGCACCTGGATGGTAAAAAACCTAAAATCATATCTATATGCAGTTTTATAACAACAGAACCATTAAAACCAAATTTTGTATTAATGAATGAATTAAGGAAAAGATTTAGAAATAAAACCAAACACAACACGATGTCCATATGAAAGAGGAAACGTTGCTCTCTATACTTCTCAAGTATTTTCCTGCATTCTTCACATTTCAGTCCCTTAGCACGAGTGAAACTACAGTCCAACACTTCATTCCCGGCTAGCCTTTAATTTCTCCTCCACCGTGTGATCGCCTTTTGAACCTCCCATGCAGGGCGGACTCTTAGCCACGGTAGGGTTATTTTGCCACTGCTCAGGAGTCTTGGCTTGGATCGCCAGTGCATGAACACAGCTACTTAACTCCTCCTTCAAAGCTTCGTTAACCAAACGGTGACGCTGAATCAGCGGAAGGCCCTCAAATTTGGAGCTGACAACAAGGACACGAAAATGGGATTCGGAACCGCGGGGCACAGCGTGCATGTGACTTTCATTGTGGACTTCTAAGTGGTCTGGCTTCAGCACGTCGGTCAGTTTGGTTGTGATAGCCCTTTGAACAGGCTGGCTGGGGTCTGGATCCATATGCCGTCTGAAGTGGGCAAAGGGACGGGTTAAAGCAGGATGGGAGGATATGGGCTGAATGCAGCGGAGGACGCTGGGAAGCATCAAGCTGTAGCAAGTGGCCAACTAGAAAGGTATAAAAACATGTGACATGTTAGGTAATTTGACATAGTTGTGTTCTGGATAACATCTGCAGAATCAAGTAAGGACACTGTCCGTTTTTCCCTTCCTGACATGAAGTGAGGGCAGGACTGAAAAAGCAGTTTTAGTCAATAAAATGTCCATTACATAATAAAAGCAATAAACAGATATTTTCTTCTGTTGAGCCAGAAATTATTTCTCAGAAAAACAAAGAATTAAGCTATTGTGTCATTTTGTCTGGGTTAGGATGTACAACCATACAACAGAATATAAAATATCTGTTAGCTGGGTGAGGAGGCTCTTATTTAGCCACTGTGATGCTGTGCAGCAGTGTCAGTGCCAAAACAGACTTCACACAGTCAGTCATTCATGGATTAAAATGACACATGCGCATTTAGCTGTTAAAGATTGCAGTTTCCTGGCATGTTAATGAAGACCTCACAGCTCTTTACACAGGTACACGGACCTATACCAGACAATCCAAGTGTACCTAATTAACTGTCCGCTGAATGGGTGTATTTTACAAGCTTCAGTATCGTAAGAGCGCGAAAGACATGTCATTGATTGTAATCTGATATAAAACCAGCCGGTTGTGTAACTGTTTGTTTGGTGGCATGAAGTCGTTTCTTGCTAGCTTGAGATTTCCAGCTATCACAATAAAAACTACGGAGAGAAGGAAGCTGTTTTCATATCGAACATTTTCACACAAGACACGCAGACTCCGTCTGTAATATTATAACTATAAAATAACTGACGATAAACTCATTAACCAAAGTAAATCTGACTACTAACCTTCCAACAAAGTATGGTCAGTGCTGCTGCTGTTGATGTCGTTGTTCTACTTCGGTTTCAATGTTGACAGCCAGCGTGTTACTGCCACCTGCTGGGCTGGAGTGAATGCACACACCCCTAAATGCAAATCTGCAGCAGGATTTCGGAAGTTCATGTTTGACGAAGGTTTTGTACACACAGCTACTACTTCATTTTATATTTTATCCCAGAATAGGTGAAGAATTTCTGTCTCTCTTATAAAAGAAAAACTCAAAAATGTTTTCATTTCATAATTAATAACAGTAACATCAGGGCTCCAGCTGCCAGCCATTTATAAAAGGGGAGTCGACATATAGACACTTAGCTCCCTCTACAGGGTGAACCCCGTTATAACATTGGCAAACATAAGAAATCGACCTAGTGCCCCCACTGTACATACATTGGTCATCAAATGGTTCAAAGAGTATGAAGATTATGTGAATCACATGCTGTCGTCTGCAGTGCCATCTAAACCTGAGTAAATGTGTAGGGATGCTTAATGGACCAATGTAACCAACCATGTTCTCCAGAACCTTCATCAAAACACCAAATGAGAGAATATCTTCTGGAATTTTCTTTCCCTAAAATTACAATTAGCCTTCATTATGTTTTCCTGTTTTGGGCAGTGCATCTGACTAAATCCTAAAACCGTATTATTACTGACTGCCTTCTCATGTTTCTTTATTTGAGTCTAAGTTTTTTCTAAATGTAATGAAGACACCATCGCTTTCTGTTTCTTTCCCACTGCATCTGATTTACACTTATAGGACACTGTATTATGTACCCCTTGCGAATGCAGATTTCCACACATTACAATCAGAACTGCTCACAACAAACATAGGCAAACAAGCAATTTTTCATTATTTGTCTTTTCTCTCTCTCTGTCCATGATGTAAATATGTAAAAAATTGTGTGCTTCTGTTCTTTGTCCTGTGTCCTGTCCTGTTTGTATATGTAACTGTTTGCTGCTGCTACAACAAAAAATTTCCCCTAGTGGGACACTTAAAGGATTATTCTATTCTATTCTATTCTATTCTATTCTATTCTATTCTATTCTGTCTTCAGAGCTGCCTTAAGTCTTAGTGGCACAGATTCAACAAGGTGTTGGAAACATTCCTCAGAGATTCTAGTTTATATTGACCTGACAGTATCACACAGTTTCTGCAGAGTTCTCTTCAAGGCTACAAGGGTACAAGTCATGTCCGTGAAGGATAAAAACAAACTGCAAAGCATTGTCAAAATCTGCTCTAAAATTATTGGAGCCAAACAAAGAGACTTACAGTCCCTATGGGAGGAGCAGGTGCTAAAGAAGGCTAAACGTGTCCTGGGTCAGCCTCTCCACGCTCTGCACTCTGAGTTTTCGCTCATGGCCTCAGGACGTCATTTTTATGTACCCTCTCGGAAAACAAATTGTTTCTCCAATTCTTTTGTTCCTTCCGCTATCAGACTGCTAAACTCTGAGGGAAAGGTGGCCAACTAACATGGACCCAGGGTATGTGCCTATTTGCGATGGCTGTTGCTCAGCCTCTACTTCTGTTTGTGATGTTGGTTATGACCTACATTGATTGACTGTTTGTACAATGTTTGAGGTATGCTACAAATTAATTGCCCTTTGGGATCAATAAAGTTTTCTGAATCTGAATCATCCATGATGTGAATCTCCTGTTCTACCACATGGAACAGGGTGGATAAATGCTTTTATATTGTTTACTTCAGACACAGACTGGAGGAAATAAAAGGCGAAATTGTGAGTCCACACATCCCAAAGTTGCAGTAGAAACTGAGACTCATCAGACCAAGCAATGTTTTTTTTTTTTTCTAATGATCTTTTGCACATTTTTGGCGAGCCAGTGAGAGCTGTAGCTCCAGGTTTCTGTTCCTAGCTGGAGTGAAACCCAGTGTGGTCTTCTGCTGCTGCTGCTGCTGTAGCACATCCGCTTCCAGGTACAATGTGTTGTGTGTTTAGAGTTTGCTTTTAGCAAGTGGTGATCTGAGTTATTTTGCCCTTCTTATCACCTCACGGCATTCCAGCCATTCCTGTCTGACCTCTGGACATTTTCGCCCAGAGAACAGCTGCTCACCAGCTGTTTTTCTCTTCTTTTGACCTTTATCTGTAAATCCTAGAGATGGCTGTGAGGGGGAAATGCCAGTAGATAATTAGTTTCTGAGATACTGAGTCCAGCCTGTCTGAGCACCAACCACTGTACTAAGTTTAATGTCACTTACCTTTCTTCCTCATTCGGATGCTCAGCTTGAACTTCAGTAGTAGTAGTCAGAGGGCCCGGTGGCGCCAGTGTCCGGCAGCCTCGCCTCTGTCAGTGCGCCCCAGGGCAGCTGTGGCTACAATGTAGCTCGCCATCACCAGTGTGTGAATGTGTGTGTGTGAATGTGTGGATGACTGTAATGTAAAGCGCTTTGGGGCCCTTAGGGACTAGTAAAGCGCTATATAAATACAGGCCATTTACCATTCAGTAGGTCATCTTGTCTACATACTTTCAGTCACTGCCATGTGATTGGCTGATTGGATATTTGTGGCAATGAGCGAATGAACAGGTGTACCTACGGCACCCATTACACTTAATGGTATAAAAAACAAAATAATTCTTTTCATTTGTTTATTCATCATGATTCTTTGTTATCCATTGTGATTCCAAAGGGTCACAGAAAAGTGTAAACCCCAAAATCAACAATGAGAAAATATAAGAAAAAAAAAAAATCTCACACACCTTTAAACAGAACTGATGCGGCCATATTTACTCTAACTATGATTTATAAGCGGTATTTAACATTGATGTTTTTACTTGTGTTTCATTCTCATTTACAAAATACATAAAATCAAAGACAACATACAGCATTGTTCATTTACACTGCTTTTTTTTTTACAGCTTTTTGTTTTTTTTAATATTTATGATACCACAGATTCTAAACTTACAATCAACTACAGTTTCTACAGCACAGTACAGTGACAAGGGTGATTAATTCTTTCTTACATTTAATTAATGGCAATGCAATTTTAATGACAAAAAGCGTCAAGACTTGGGGTTGCTTCAGAGAGTACACACAAATGTCAGCTGTTTATTTCGGTGTTGTTATTGAGCCAACAACCAGCATTTCATTGGACAAGGCCAGCGTATAGCTAATGTGCTCCGATTCCCAATAACTTCAAAGGAGAGAGTAAAAGACAAATATCCAAACACTTATTGCTTTGATAACTTTTTGCACTCACAATTGACTGTTGCTCAGGCCACACGTTGATTATAGAAAAAACCCTGTAACATAAGCTAGGATATGTATCTACAAGAGACAATCTTGACGTGGACAGAGCCTGAACTGAATCACCGAGACACGTTAGCGTCTTAACAGTATACGACGATTATCTGGACATCCTTGCTCTTAATTTCATGGGTGATACGGGACGATATACAGAGAATAGAACCGCTAACGCTTGGCATTTATATTTGTGCAGTGAATGTGCGTTTGTGTATCGGTGTGCTCTTAAGGGAGGATCTGGCTTGTTTTATTTTTCAGGATCGCTGGCCGTTCGGGCTTCTGAAGATGTTATTCGTTGCAGATTCCCAACAAGAACATCTGAACCCTTAAAGACAGAGAGTCGTGTAAAGACGAGCAAGTCCAGATGTTCTTGTTTCATGTGACGGGTGGCAAAGACTGACTGCAATATTGTGTGAATCCAGGGCTTATCCTATTAGTTACATTAGTTATTTTTATTTACATATCTTCATATGTATAACAGAGGATTAATGGTATCATATGTAAACTCAGGGCATGGGAAATATTTGGCAATAACTAATGAGATGTGATCTCATGGCACACTCATAGATGACGGGTCAGATGTCAGAATTGGATGAGAGTGAGACGAGGAAATGCATAAAGGGCAAGTCACGTTCCTGGGTGGGGGGGGGGGGGGGATGATCCTCAAAGCAGCTCATGTTCACAATTATAAAATTGTCATTTGGTACATTTTGGTCATTGTGCTCTTGCTACACCTCGTCTTTCACTTCACTTTCTAGCAAGGCCGCATCCAGACGTGTCTTGAAGGAATCGAGGGATTCTCCACTGTGCCTGTATGACAGTGTTCACTTAGTGCAATGGTTTGTCACCGTCTCGAGTCTACGTATGGCTGCTATCCTAAAAAAAATGGCAGTCTGGAGAAAAGGATTGTATTTTTGTTAATCTGGCATGTCAATGATTGTTTTTCTAACATATTGCAAATCACATCATAATCATTTTTGCGGAATCGGGGGAATGTGGCAATAATTTTCACCAACACTGTGCTGTTTTTATGTGTGGTAGTTATGACAGTCAGCCCTTGGCAGTGAGTTCTCTATGATGATATTCATGTTATATCTGGCTACCTTTCAACCATACAGCACACGTAAACACAATGTCCAAAATTCACACTCTCATTAGCATAACAATCCCCTTGAAATGCAGTGAATCCTGTAACAGGCCTAAAGAACTTATGAGCCCCAAAATAAGAACATATTAAGATGAATAACTCTCCCGCGATCACATTTCCTTTACTTTGCCTGCAGGCCTTTCCAACAGCTCAAATATTTACTCTCCAACTGTTGGGCTTTATTTTTTCTTGTTTCAAGAGCAAAAGACAGATTAAGGGACAGTTTTTGTTTTTGTTCTTTGACGTAAAGTGCTCCACCTTGCTTTGGTGTAAGTTGTGGAGATTAGAAAACATTGCTCCCCCTCCTGAATCTCAGAGAATCAGATGGCTCTCGCGCTGGTGTGCGTCAAGTGGGCAAAAATCAAATGTGAAAACTCAACAATAGCATCTTTCCTTGAAATCATGACCTAGCCACTCTCTAATATCCAGGTGCACAGTGGCTCAGTGGTTAAGTGGTTAGGTTAAAGCTGCTGACTGCGGTCCACAGCAGGCTTACAAACGAGATATCGCAATATTTTCCTGTTTCATTTTTTTGTTTTCCTACTGAACAACACCTGCCAAGGTGTTCTGCATCGATCTTCATCTACACATAACGAGAAGCTCACGATGTGCAAATAACAGAGTGACAGGATGTAACTACTGATGTAAGCTCGCTGCGAACTTGCTTTGGTTGGGAGGTGGAGAGCAGAGAGAAAATTTTTTTAAGTGTAACATTTTTCAAATCGAGGTCAAACGAAACTTTTTATTTTGCACTTTAGGCCAAAAAACATGTAAATCTGATTTGGTCTCAACTGTCCTTTAATCACGTCCAGTACTGCAGTGTTATCACGCCGTGTTAGTTATCTACTGTATATGAGACAGGTACTCCACATCCATCCACAAATCAAAGTTGCATTTGTGAAATGGCAAAAAAACAAACAAAATAAATAAATAAAAACAAAATATTCAATATTGCACAGAGGTTCAATATTGCACTAAGAAGCACACTCACATTAATAAAAACATTCAGTTCAAACAGGGAAAGTTATTCCAGTCAGCTTACACATCTAACACAATCTATGGCTGCATCTAAAACATTAGTGGGGTAACATTTAAAAACCGTTCATTTATCTTCCTCTTCTTGTTTTCACGTGTAATTACCAGATTGAATCTGTGGCATGTGCTCTAAGAACAGCTGGTAAATATTGGATCCCTACATCCAAATAAAAGCAATGTGTTTTCCTTTATGGGTAAAAAATATCAAAATACAGCTTAATTCAGAGTAATCGATGGGCAGATGTAACATCTCCACAATGCTGCTTACATGTTGTACTCTCAGTTTTCATAAGGTTACATACATACGTTGTGACATGCAGAACACCCTCCAAAACATACGAGACAAACATACTGTAAGTTTGGGAGGAAGAGTACTAAAAAGGCATTTCTCACAAAGGGATATACAGTGTGGCTGGAAACGATGACTGAGTGTGAGATTCTAAACATTTTTTTTCAAATCAGGAAAATGTTAGAGACACTCACACTGACACGTGGTTGTGCTTTACATGTACATTTCAACAAATATCTTTATCTTTGTGATTTTAATGGGTTTCATGGTAGAATGCAGTTTTCCCTTTGCATGGGGAAATGTGTATGAATGATCTTATGGCTGTTTGGAGGTGAGCGATGCTTCACTACAGCAATGTAATAAAGGGAGAGAGGAGCTCGATGGAGCTCCGTATCGCAACAATAACAAAAGCAAACCTGGAATGTTCTATAATCTAAAAAAATGGCAGTTAGTCTGTACACCAACACAAGACCTCAGGAGATAAAGAATGACGACGGATCTTTGTTAAGGAGGAAGCCAAGAGAGGAGTGTCTTGGTTTTACCTCGCAAAGTCAAAAATGCTTCAAATCAAGGCAGAAAATGTTGCATTTTTGAGTCAGTGTCCAACAATGGTAAAGCACTCAAGACTGGAAAGGTGAGTTGGATTTGCTCGGAGGAATGGAGGTGACTACAGAGAATTCTGCAACAATGGCTAGTGGTCATTTCTATGAGTCTATTTGCATGGCTCTTCATCAAGAGTCCCCATCCCTGACCTCCAACCCCAGAGGGATATATTTACAGTGTGGGAGACAAACACTGATAACTAAATGTGTCATAAACTATGTTTCTCATGTTTTCTTCTTTTCCAATTCGGAGGAACAATGAGGCACAGGCAGCAGATTTTACTTTATATTTTTTCTTTTTTACAGCTCTTTGTAGAATGGAGGTGTACCAATCAAATAATTACTAATTTTTACCTGCATTACAATTTACTCTTGTAGATGGGGAGAGGTTAGAGTGCAGGATTTGGAGGGCTCTTGAGCTATTCGTTCACAGTGGGGCAAAAACTGTTCTGCCGCCTGGAAAGTTGTTGGCGCCACACTATTGCAGCACCTGACCCCGCGTCTCGGGTAGTTTCAGGGCCAGAAAACTGCCTGCAGCCAGTGCACCTGAGGCAAACAGGATGGGTACGGCCTTGGTTATGCCAACGAACGAGGTGAAGATGCTTATGCCTAACACCGCCGCCAGTTTACAGAGGGCGTTGAGGAAGCCAAATGCTGTGGTTCTGAGAAAAGAAAGATAAGAGGCACAGAGTTATCTCGGTGTCTGAGCATGTTTAAAGTAAACCAGCAGAGAAATACAGGTACCTGATATTACCACAGGGTGGTGCTAGAGCTTCTAAAATCAACAGCCTTCGGCCACTACTAAAGATAGTACGTCCTCTTTGATGAGTCTGACAACACAGGCACTCCTGCTTTATATTACTTTCAATATATATATTATATTGTATGCTATAGATATAAAGTGGAACCCAAAGAAGCTCTTGTTAAAGCCACTATTTGGAATCACGACAACCCAGCGAGCACCAACTATTTCATCCCACAATGTCATCCATCCCTGCAAGCCAACCAATCATAAAGGGGCATCTGTTACACATAATTTAACGCAGCACAGCCTTTATGGCGTCAGGAAGATTACTGGGCATGCCTGGATTACCTACCTCTTGTCAGAGGGATAGAGCTCAACGGTCAGCACATCCAGGGAGTTCCAGGAGGCGATGCTAATTCCTCCAAACAGGCAGAGCAGGGCAATCATAGCTGATTCGCTGTTGCCGAAAGAAAGGAAGAAACAGCTGATGCAAGATATCACGCTGGAGCCCGCTGTAGATAAAGAGGGAGAAAGAATGATGTCAGAAGAACTGATGGAATTCCTGCATAACTCAGCTGAAAATGACCGACGATCAGACCAAATCATTGAGCACACGTGCATATTCCACGGAAACCTATTAAACAGTTTATAACTAAATCTACAGATGAAAAACAGAGATAATCTCTCTTTATCTGCCTCTATATTTAATTTTCCTATCCCTAAATCCTATAGCTCTAAGTTTTCATTCTGGCACTATTGATAATATCTGCTCTGTCTTCAACAGAGCTAGATGGCATCCAGAAATCCTATTATGAGCAGGTTAATGTAGGAACTACATAAAAGTAGATAAAACTGCACATAACAAGATTTGTGGCTCTTCTTTTGTCCCAATCCGGACAGTGCTGTTTTTTTGGCTCTTTTAGCGCCACACGGCACAAAAAGTACTCTTCAACAGAGGCCTTGAGGCAACTAGCGCCTTGAGGTGACTGTTGTTGTGATCTGGCGCTATATAAATAAAACTGAATTGAATTGAATTGAACAGGAAAGTTGTGTTTTCATGCCTACAGGCAGCAGCTTGAAACAAGTGGTTTACAGTGCAGATGGAATTATATTTAAACGTGTGCTGTCTTTATATTTAAGCATGAATTAGATAAAAGCATCTGCAGCACACAGAGGCCTAACTTCTAATCCTCCTTTCCTGCAGATACAAGTACTGCTGAGTAACGCGGCCCATACCGAGCATCCGCAACCGTCCGATCTTGTCCATGAGCAGCGCAGAGACGATGTTGCCTGGCAACACAGCCAAGGTACCCAGGAAACTGACAAAGTAGACCATGTAGGCATTATTTTCATCACTTATGTCACTGAGCAGGCAGCCCTCTTTGTTGTGCAGGAAAGTGCTGTTGATGAGCTTACAGTTGATCAACCTGTACTTGAAAAGATCTGCGAGGAGAAAGGAGGGACAAGGAGCGATGTTCAGGATGGCAGGAGAGGAGACAGAAAGAGTGAGAGGCTTAAAGGACTGGTCCGTGAACTGCTATCAGGTGGACAAAGCAGACACTTTATTAACACCTCCGTTAATGAATGATAGTAAGAGGACAACATTTGTAAGATCAGATATTACTCTTGGACCACAGAGGGGTCACTGAAAATCTGTTGGTTATCTAAATCTAGAGGTTTCCTTAGTTTTCTTAGCAAACATAAAAACACAGAAATGTGTGATGTAAAGAAAAGAAAGAATATCCAAGATTCTGCAGGATTAAGAAGAATGAGTCAGGCTGTGTTACCTGCTTTATCCAAAGGCCCATATCCCAAAGCGGGTTGATTAAAAACTATGAGTTATGAAGTTGTGTTCACTGAGCAGTATAAAAAAGTGGCTTTGCCGTTGAATTTACTAAGCAAAGAACACAAGATTACAATCAGCATGTCCTGTCAAAATAAAGCTCTCTAGTAATGGACTCAGAGGACGAGCAGCAATTCCAGAATATTTCCCAAAAGAGAAAGTAATCCTTCAGGTGTGGTAACACATCTATCATTTACTCCCAAGTGGAGAAAAGAGGATGCAACCGAGCGATGAATGTAAGGAAATGAAACGGAGAGAAAAAATTAAACTGCAGTGGCTCAAATCCACAGTCTGGGGTGTTTTGCTACCCTGGAGCCATTCAACTTAATACTGAAGCATGACACTGACCCCAAATGGGCCTAAAGGAAGACCACCGAGAGCTGATTGTTAGGGACTTTTCTCCATTTCATGTCAACCCCACTGAACATTTATGGGCACCATCAAACACTGTGAAAGGCAAACATTTGTGACATCTCATGTTGGAGCCTTTAAATGTGAAACAACTACTGGAAGTGTTAGGTTAAACAATTAACAGCCTAATATCATGCAAGCAGCAAAGTAGAGAGGAAGACGATGAACACGACAGGGCAACAGGGGAGATGTTTCATCAACAAAACCATTCGTTCTACCACAGAAGAACAATTGAGAATCTGTCTGTGAAGGTTCTCAGTCATCCAGGTCATCGTATCATTGAGAATCTGATGTATTATTTTTATGAACACGACATGCAACACAAACACAATTGGAGAATGTAAGATGACATTCGAATCCCGTCATTGATGATAAATATGAACATCTAGATGCAAAAGAATGGGGATTTTATTAAAGGATGTTAATAATCTCTGAATATGTAAAGATATTTGTGCTAAACTTTATTCAGATTGTCTCACTCATTAAGCAGAAGATAGAGTACACGCAGACATACGCTACAATTGTGATTGTAAGATTTCCTTTTTAAACCTTTGAAAATTGAAGTGTGCAAAGTTGAGGCTTTTTTGAAACCTGTAGATCAGCAGATTCAACAAAGACTAAGATGAGGTACCAGTTGCTTTTTCCATGTGTTATTTCCTCGTCGTTCTGCAGTGTAAAAATAAGGTGCATCATGGCAACTTTCACTAAAGTCTTAAGTTCTGCATAGAAAATCCAAAGAGACCTTAAGCCTTAATAAGCAAACACATTTCTAATTTCCATTATAACAAGGAACTCCTGGCCAGCAGTGATAGCACTGCTGAGTGATTGCTTGACTTGTGTAAAGACTGCAAATAGCCAACAAAGCGAGACCAGGGCGGTGTTTGCATGTGTGGACACAGCTGCTGAATCTGAAACTGTCTTTTCTCAGTGTACAGTGTTTGATATAGATTTCCACATGTGGTATCATTTGTCTTTTTTTCAGTGAGGAAGTAATAACATTAATATAACAATGCCCTGCTGTAAGAGGGGATTTTGCAGCTCCAGAATACTCAATATACTCAGTATAGAGCCAGTCCTTCAGTGGAGGGGAATAAGGAAGTAATTAAGCAGTCTGACAAACACACTGCTCAGAGACGGTGCACAGAACTCACTGGTAACTATTATTTACCACACAGGAGTAACAAACTGTCATTTTTCGACGGAAAACACAGGAGTGAAACTGAGCCAGGAGCACGACGTGCACAGGAGTTATTTATAAAGAGATCTCTGAAAGGTCTATAAATAGCAAAGAAAGAATAAGGGCACAAAGCAAAAGAAACAGCTACATTACATTTATACCATAAATTTCCATATTTAATTTATTCTGCATTTTTTCAAGGCCCACTGAAACACACACAAAAGCTTCTAATTTAAAGGGTTCACTTATACAAGACCATATTTCCCTATTAAACAGCAGCTGTGAGTGTTTGTGTGTGTGTGTGTTCCCTACCAGTGTTGTAGAAAAGGGTGGCAATGAAGGTGCAGTTCTTGAAGAAGGTGTTGGTGGAGGTGATGTCCTCAAAGTAACACTCCTCAAAGAGTGAATCCTCAAAAACCATAGACTTCATTTTCAGGTTCATAAACCTGCACACAAAGGAACAGAGGAATTAAGAAACGGAGGCATGGAGAAAATGAACAGGTGTAGCACCCAGGTGGAAAGCAGATAGAGACAAAGGAAGATGCAAAGAGACGAAGGAACGAGTGATTTATCACAAGAGTGTCAGATATCACATTAGCATAATGCTGTAAAATGTTAACATCTGAAATCACATGCAGAGTTCAGGCTGAGAAGGCAAGGTCAAAGGAAACATCAAAGACAGGCTTGTTAAACATGAACAAGACCCCAGGGCTTTCATGCAATCAAACCAGTGTTTAGAATAAAACATTTCCAAGCCTCATTTATATTTGCATCTCATTTGTTGCCGTCCACCACAAGCTAGTTCTGTCTGAATGAATTCATTCATTAAGCTTTGGACCAAAAGGCACCTGACTGACACGAAGCCTAATTCAGAAGGATGTGCTGTCATTCAAAACCCAAGCGCTAATGAGCAGCAAAAGAAAACTCACTTGTCGTTAAAGTACTCTCCCTGACGGTGAACCTGGTTCTCCAGGGTGAAGTTAAAGGTGACGTGTTCTACCTTCTCCTTGACAAAAACCTTGGTGCGCGAGGAGTACTCCTGCTTCTGCAGGTATTTGATCATGTCGGGGAACCACACCGTCAAACCATAGTAGCTGGAAGACAAAGTAAAATTCTGTCACAGAAAAGATCAACTTACCTGTAAGAGACGTGAAGAGGGGGGAAAAAGACATTTTCATGAGTGGTATAAATAAAAACATCAGAGAATTCTTAACAGGTAAGAAGGTGACGCTGTAAAGGTGCACAGCAGTGTCATTTCTTCTACGTAATATGAATTTGCAAACCATTTGTTCAGCACTCTGTTGGAGTGAGCTAGAGCTAATCACATTAAGCTGTGGTTTAAACCTTTAATTAAACATAATTTTGCGTACTTCTGCTCATTAACAACACATGTCCAAAAAAATCGTTTTAAACTTCATTTTTGAGTCACCAGACTTTTTTAATCAGATTTGATACGTGACTGGCTTCTAGAAGGATGTTGAAGGAGAGTTTTACTGAGTGAATGAATACTCCAGTGTACTAATGCTTCATGGATTTATATTCCCGAGTAGTTATATACATAATATATTGGCACTAAATAAAATAAACGTTAGGTAAATGAATGCAAGTGTTCTTATGTTTTGCTTTAGCAAAGTGCTGTGTCAAACTGAACCAGTTTACTAAGGTTGCTAAAGGTTCATTGGCAAACTACGTGACAGGGTTCTGTTTGTTCATCCAGCAGTTTGAGTTTTATGCCTTTTTGTATAATGATCTTCTTGTTTGCATGGCTTAGGCTTCAGTTAGTTCTGTTGATAGCGAATTCTGTTTCCCTATTTAGTTCTCGTCTGTCTAGGTACGTCACAGCTCTGTCTTCACCACTATGTTGGTTATGGTGATCCCCACACACACCGGCACAATATAAACTACAATTTCTTTCAAACTCCTATGTCGTGATTGTCTATTTTGTAAATATCCAGATTGTTTCTATTCCTATTCATACATATATATACATACATATATATACATATATATATATATACACATACATACATACATATATATGTATGTATGTATGTATGTATGTATGTGTATATATATATCTATATATATATACACATACATATAGTGTTCTACTCCCCCCCACCCCCCTTTTTGCACAGTCGAGGAGCGTGTTCAATTTACATTTCACTGCGTGTTGTACCTGTATAACTATGCATTTTGTGGATCTTTATAAAGATTGAAGCATATGATTCACATTATTTTAAACAAGGCATAATATTTTATTGTTCCTCCCCCATTTTCGGGGTATGTGTTAGACACAGAAATTAATTTAATACATGAATATTGTTGTGAAAGGGTAAATAATCCTTTCAGCCACCACAGCATCAAGTTTTTGCTCTACATTTTTCCCACACAGGTCAAGCTGTGCTTTGGTATAGTGCCCAGGCCGCAATGGCATCACAGCCACATGATTCTTCAGATGATGTCAGTTGTGGAGCAACAATAACATGATGTTATAGGAACACCAAGATGGCCAAGAGACACCATGAGTAACTCTTTGGACCGTGCAGATAGCAGTGCTGTCATCCTGGAGGAGAGCCCATCAGGATAGAAATCTTTCATCAGAGAATACACTTGATCGCTTTTTGTTCATATTGATTTGCAGGGATCATACCAACAAATAAGCCTAACCCTGTGGGGGAGGTCACGGGTTCAGGGTGAATCTCGTTTTGATTCTGCTGTGCATATTCCCGCAATCTACAAACTACAAAAAGAGCCATCTGAGTGATTCAGCAGCACTGCTGACACTGAATGACATGAAAGTGGTAGCATCCATTCACACATACTGCTTTAAGCCCCTTTTAGTTTTATACTCACTGATAAATTTCTGCTTTTACTAACTATTATAATTATGAACCTGACATGGCCAGCCCGACCAGGAGATGATGCTAACCTTTACATTTAAATCACCAACAGCCAACCGACTCTCGGTAAACAAACACAAAGCTGCTGTGATCATCAGCCATTGGCTCTTTTTGTTTTAGACAAATAAGCAGATTTCACTATGCAACAAAGAAAATGCTGCATTAGTTCGACGTTAATACACCTGATCCTACCTGAAGGACATAGAGAACCACACAGCCATCATCATGTAGGTGGTGCGTCGGTACTCGGGAGAGAAAATGGTCTGGAAATTACTCCAAACCTGAAGAAATACACACAAAGACGGACAGACACAAGAGATGTGCAAAGAGAAAGTAATACATTTAAAGTACACTCAGCTAAAAAAACAAACAGACTTCAGACATTTCTGAAAACAAGCTTCTTTTCACCAACTGTGCATGTCCCAGAATCCCTTTCCAGTTTTAGTGTAAACAAACCAAGACTGAAAAGGGAAAACACAAACACACAGCATCACTAAACACACAAAAGATCTGACGAGATGAAAACAGAGCCTCGGTGGGATTTTTAATAAATCTTGAAACCTGAAACCCAAAGGCTGTGAATGCAGTTCTGATGGTCACACAAACCAAGATGCTGCCATGTGATTCTGTGGCTCTTGGCTTCTCATCACGCCAAGTTTCAAAAGTTCAAAGCAACGATGGCCAAAAATGTTCGGGCTGAGCCTCCAGACCAGGACTTCACAAGCCGCTGGGAGGATCCATGTTTGATACGCGGTCTATGTTTCCACAGACAGGAGGACTAAGTCAAGCAACACAAAGGATTATCAAAAAGCGGTATCGATTTTTCAAATCCACTGATTGTTTCTGAGATAAAAGTAGCTGGATGTAAATTTGTTGCTGATATCACACATTTGCTGCGCACATTTTCTTGTCTGTTTGTGGCAACATGGTTAATGGATTGCGATCTTTCTTTTCTACTGTTATTGACCACTCAGAACACTTTACACTGCAAACCACGTGAGGCCATTTACAGACGCATTCGGTTATTGCTTTGTCCTATTCATTTCAAGCACTTTATCCATTACGCCGGCCTCCGGAGTAGCCACGGATCAAAACAGACCTTTCAATTATTGGATAACCTCCTAAACCACAAGTAGCTTGGATCACTTCTCCTTTTCATTCTCGTTCTTCTTCATTTAAACATGTAAATAAGAAATTGTGGATGTAAAAAAGGCTTTTTCTTACCTGTTGGAAGAGCATGGTGAGCTTTAACCTCCATTTCTCGTGCCAGGCAGCGCCATCGCCCATGTTTACCAGCTCATCCATCGGCTTCACTGTTTTGATGGTGGTCACCTGGGAGGTTTGATTTAATTGTTCTGTTTAATGACTGTTAATCGTGGTCCTCTTGACAGTGTTTTTGCAAAAAGTTTCACAGAATAATCCCACAACTTCACATAAAATGATTTATTTTTCATTTACGGTTCAATTAGCATTACATGAGGCTAACATTTGACCAATAACACCACAATCTGTAAAACACAGAAAGTTGTTTTAATAATATCACTCATTAACGTAGAAAGAAAAGGTAATAAAATATCTTTAAAACACCATTTTTCATTTTAAATTATTAATATGAAGTGTACAACCCGAGGCATAAAGAGATTACAGAAGTTTAAAGAGCATCTGTTTTAACTCATTAATATGCAAAATTATGCAGCACAGAGCTTAAACCTGCTGCCCTCTATAAGCTCACAAACTGCTCCTATTATGATGATGTTATTTTCTGCATTAATGCAGAAGCGTTAGCATGAAAGAAACATTCTTGGGTGCAACTTACAGAGAAGACCCTCTCTGGGTAACCCTTGGCCCTCATGTTGGTGTCATGAACTTGCTTCAGGATCATCCACGCCTCGTCGTGTTTGCCGTTCTTTTGGGACGAGCACAAAAAAACATGTTTAGCAGATAGATAAGATCTTTCAATGTGATTTTCAGTTCAAATAACACATCTTATATGTTGGTTTTCATTTGGCATTGTCGTCTTTCCAGCATGGATGATTATTTGGTTTGGGTTTTTTGGTTTTTTTTATGATCAAATAGATTTTTAATTTTTAAGTGTCACCTGTTTTCAAGTTATTACCTAAACTTAGTTTAATCCTAAGCATTTAAAATAAAGACAACTGGACGTCCTTTTGGTTTCTTCAGTACTTAAAATCCCAGATAAAGATCAGATCTTTCATCTGTACACAAACACTCGGCCTGGGCATTTAGCAAATCTTGCCCAGAAACTTACAGTCATGTCAGATAAATACGTATTTAAACAAGTATAAAGTGCACACTACAGATGAAGATAAGAAGAACAAAAAGCATATGTAACCCTCGTGGCTTTGGAGTTCCTGGGTCTCGCTGATCCACCATCTGTTGACTCGCGTGAGCCGAGGTGTGGCTACTTTCTGAAACATGACCAAACTTCAACATCCTTTGAGATATTAAAGTTACGTCGGTTGCATCGAGACTGCGTTACGGGCAGCTGATAGCTGGTGTCGTGAGCCACCACCTCTGTTCAGGGAGGATCTTTCACAGAGGACATGAAGGCCTCTTGGATGAGAAATCAAAAAGAAATCCAGTTGCCTTTCTTTCTAGCCTTTAGACTACCGTGACCTGGATGATTAAGAATGTGCAGGTTATATATAGCACAGAATCGTCCCTTTGAGTTGTCACTTCTTGTTCCTCACCCAGTGTCTTGTTTTGTATTTTATGACCTTTTCATTTTGCTTTGGATCTTACCTCAGTCTGCTGCCTCTGCATTCATTTCTCTGCCTGTAATCTTGTCTTGTGAGCACTCCATTTGATTTATATACTTCTTTAAATTTCAAAAAGTATAACAACTGTGTTTATGTGAAAGCCTGTCCACATTTCAGTCCAAATCGAGACTAAACCACACACATAATGTTGTATTACGTGGAAATGTTTCAAAATACGAAACGAGGGGTTGCTGATTCCAGTGTTTTATCTTTGTCTGCAACCAGCTGCAGCTTCATTTACTAAACTGAGATATCCTGACGTGAATGAAAGTGCGTGGGAAGTGAATGCAGGTGTGACACCATTAATATCACACTTTAAATATGTAGATACATGAAGTGGGAACATCTGGTGGTGTAGACCAGCAGCTAACACGGTGAGCTAAAAGTGGTTTAGTACAAAAACATTGCAAAAATTGCAATATTTTAGACAACATGCCTGATTTTCATATATATTGGACAAATAAAAATCAACTTTTTCTCTGTGTCAGTGTTTAAAACATACTGAACTGAAATCAGAAGCTTTCATGTATATTTCAGCATCTCCAATGTTCAGCTTGCTTCAGGTTGATAAATATGTGCATATTTAGTTATTCAAAATGTTTTGGAAAAGTGCATAAGCAGCACCTTGTCTACAAAACATATGTTTTGAGTTTAAGGCTGTTTATGCATTCAAGCCAATAAACATAAAGTAAAAAAAAAGCCATCAAAATGTATTCAGAAATATATTTCCACAAGGTCTAAGTGGGGTATGAGCTGTCAGACTGACCTCAAGGTAGAAGCGTGGGCTCTCAGGCATGGTGGTGAGGGCAGAGATGGCCGCCACAGAGGGGAAGGCACACACCAACACAAAGACGCGCCAGCTGTGGAACTGATAGGCCGAGCCCATCTGGAAACTCCAGCCTACATGAGGACAGGAAGGAAGAGGAGACATGAAATAGAACTGCAGCATTAGTCATGTGCAATATAAAATGTAGAGACGAAATGAGCACATGGTTGTCTCAGAATGGATATCCTGGCCTACTGGTTTGATAACTAATATTATAATTTGATAATGCCAGTCAGTCCGGAAGTGCACGACGAAACAATCTTAAAGGGTAGGCCGGTTGTTCAGATTTAAATCATGTATATTTTTTTACCATAGTGTGGGATGATGGCCCAAGCCATGGCGGATGCGTAGATGCCGCCAATCATCCAGAACATGCAGAGCCAGGACAGATGCTCGCCTCGCTTCTCTTGGGCCAGGAACTCAGAGTAATAGGAAAACACAATTGGGATGGAGCCACCAATGCTGTGGAGTCAAAAAGGAAGGAAACATAATTAGAAAAGGTAGCAACGGTTCCCATAGCAAAAGATTCATAGTCATTTCTGATTTGTTTTTGTTTTTTTTATCAATGGACGACTGAAAAATGCTTTAACTGTGCATCTTGGTATTATATACATAGTTTCTTCTGTGTGTGCCAATAATAAATCAAATATTTATAAATATTTATATTATAACGTAGAGATTGATGCATTTTAACTATAGCATGGACAGCAAATCATTTTTAATGTTTTTTATCAAAAAAGAAAACAGAAAAAAAGCACCATCTAATATTTATGTATTATTTCTTACAACCAGCTGAAAGGGCATGATTTCATGGACGCTGCCATTCTGCTGGCGTTTTGCTATAACCAAAGCAATGAACACAAAAGGCTTTGACTGAAATCCTTTTACAACAGCTTTAAGATGCTGCATGCAAGTAAAACTACAGACAGGCTGGCTTATTGCAGCAGGTCAGTATTCACATTGTTAGTCGATGATTTTATGGAATCTGTTGGCTTAACTGTGTGTAGGGTTTCTAACCTAAGGAAATGGGAGGCCCAGAATACCTTTCAACACTTCACCTCAGATACAGCAAACACCAAGAACAACTGGTGTCTCAGGGCACGCAATTTTTTTTTCTTTTAGAAAAATATAGCCACTTCATATGTAATCTGCTCTGTGCCATGTGACTTGCTCTGCTTATCAGTTTGACTGATGTACCACAGTGGGTCGTGACCGCCTCATCTCCAGGTCTGGCAGCTGTGCCTGTGTGACTCATCTATCCCCTTACCCCACACCAGAGATCAGGCGGCATAACAGGAAGGAGCTGTAGCCCTGGACGAAGGACGAGAAGAAGGCAAACACGCTGTTGATGGAGAGGGAGATGAGAAGGGTCTGTCGTCGGCCGATTCGGTCAGCCAGGCCGCCCCACAAAAAAGCCCCGACCATCATCCCCAGGTACACAATCAGACCTGGAGTGAGGGGGAGAAAGAGGGAAGAGTAATGGCAGGGGGATGTAATGGGAAGAGATAATGAGACGGAGAGAGACAAAGGGCAAGATCATGAGTTATTATTCATCAGTAAACTCATTGATATTACTTCCAGCCTTCACTTGCTCTTTCATTAGACTTCTACTGCCCAGTAAATTAGCTCATCTGACTGCCTCGCTGGACTCAAGTATTTTGCATTAAGCATGAAACAGCAAGTTAATGCAACATAATCATCCAAACCATATACTTCATAGCAGAGAGGGATAGGGTCAAGACGTACACCTTATTACCAACAGATTTTATGAAATATGCAGAATATCATCTTTCACTGTGTGTGTACAACAAAAAGGGAACACTGATCTAGCCCTGAATTGTAAAAATGGATTTTAAAGCAAAACAAAAGAACCAGAGAGACTGATTACTGGATAATACTAGTTTAAGTAACAGTAAGTGATGGACAGGAGATTTAAACAGGGAGGTGGTTTCAGCGGTTTCCCAATTTTAAATCAATGTGAATTATAGTGTGACCAGGTTGTAATTGAGGGTTGGGTTTTACACAAATGACAAATAAGCACTTATTCCCTTGTTGCCTTGTTGCAACATTTCATTTGAACTCGAAAGTGTGAGCAGGCAAAAGATTAATCTCTAAAACTGGAGCATGGAGCAAAATGCAGGTGGCAGTTAGCTGATGTTAGCACACACCTAAGAAATGGGACATAATTTATTACAGATTGAGGTTTTATTCAAGCTCAAATATGGTATAACTTGTAATTAATTCAAATAAATGTGTCTTCCACAACATGAAAGTGTTCAGAAAAAACATCTTACACAAAGGCTGGAACCAGAGAACAGGAAAAAAAACTGCAGCAGCCTTAAAATAAGTATACATGTTGGGTTTCTTTCCTATAAATGACACCTCTGTTTGAATCTGCTTGCTGGTGTTTCTACCTAATTGAAATCATCTTTAATGCCAAACAGTACAAACTGAAACTCGTGAATAAAACTGGTTTGTTCCCTACTGCATCAGGAAGTCGCCACCAGGGAGGAGACACGCCATTAACAGAAACAAACACCACCTTCGTCAAGCCGACTTGTGATTTAAGGTGCCAACATGACTCATATCCCACACTGTCTGTCAAACCTTCTCTCTCTCTCTCTGCAAAACTGATGATGCTCCCGCACCAAACATACGCCAGTTGATCGCCTGCAATCAGCACCTTATTGACTTCCTGTCAACAGGGTTCGCACTCTGAGGGTGTTCAGTGAGACAAGTTATTGGTGAGATCACTCTGAATGTTTAAGGAGCAACTTTTCACCATACACTGCCTGATTGTGACATCTATGTTTAAATTCTCATGATCACTTTTCTGTATGTGAAAAGGTAGTTTTTGTGCATTTGTATTCTATTTTTGCAAGAATTAACCCCAAAGCTCTCAAAATATTCAGTTGTGATTGGAGAATAAGTATATTTTTTTTCTAGTGCACTAGAGTCAAATTACTCAGTCAATTCTACTGATTAGGATTAATTTAAGTGACAAAATCTTTAACCAATTAAACAATTCAACCTCATTACCAAAAGCAAAAACATATGGTTAAAGAACAGATAAAAAAAAAAACACAGCTGAAGCTGAACTCAGACCTGGTTGTATTTCAGTATAACTTCAGTTTGTAGCACAAGAGTGTGGATCGAGTCAATGCGATATTTATTTCATCAGACAAGTAACGGAGAAACTTTCTATTTTGAGCATAGGCCTGCAAAAGGCAAAGCCAGTTGATAAAACAGCCGAAGGGCTAAAAAGAAAAAGTAAAAAGAACATCGAACCACATCCAAAAACATTTCAAACCACCCTCTGGTGAAATACTGCCCCCTGGTGGTGAGAGATTCAGTTCAATTTTGCTGAGTAGTTTTAAGGCTCATTACTTACAGAACACTTAATCGGGTTACACTTCTGTTCTGACTGTTTCATCTGTCATATCAAGAGATCTAGTAGAAAATGTCTCAATTAACTGTGATACAAAAATTTTGAAAAATGCATAAAGTAATGCAATGCCTAGAGCTCTATAGGTTGCTGATTACTGACTATTGCAAAAACTGATTACAATGAGACACATTTTTGTGAGCTCTTCATGTTTTCCACAGTATTTGCACATGCACATGAAATGAGTATCATTGTTATGGCAGATAAATGAGTAATGACAATGTTAATCCCGAAAAACTCCATTCGTTGTGAAAATTCCCAACTTCAGAGGTTGAATATGCATTTATAGCCCAGTCCACTTTTAGCTCAGTTGCTGAGTTTGCTCTTCATAATAACTGTACTTCTGGACTTAAAGATAGGGGCGTGGTCTCTTTAAATAACAGCCTTAGCTTCACCTTATTGAACTGGAGTTCTCAAGCATATTTGTTGATGTTGTTGCTTATTTGTGTAATTTTAAAGTATTGACCTGATAAATAACACAACCAAGAAGCTAAAGAATGCAAACCATTGGGTGATGTCATAGTGACTGTGTCCATCTTTTATGTACAGTCTATGACTAGAACCATCAAAGTGATAATCTGGTCTCCCTGAGATACTTTGTCCCAGAGGAACAGAAGCACAATTTTGTCCAGGTTTAGCTTCACGTTGTGGTTTGACTTCAACTCTGAGACATCAACCAGACAGGTGACAATTATTTCTTCTCCTGATTTATGAATTATTTCTTGAAACTCTAACTGAATTCAACACCACAGTGGTACAAGAAGCAGCGCAAGTGTATGACAGAACAAGGCCCAAGACATGGTCTTGTAGAAATCCTTGCGTGAGGCAGCATGGCTCAGAAACCTTTAATGTGACCCTGTGAGCTTTATCCTTCAGGTAAGGTGCAAACAGAAAAGGTGCAGAGCCAGAGACACACCATCCGTTCAGCATAGAGAGTGGTTTACTAAGAAAAATTAGCACACAGTTCAAGAACATGAGCAGATAAAATCCTTACTGTGTGCATGTAGTGTCAATGCCAAGGTACAGATTCATTTAGGACTGCTGGGCTATAGTGGATTTATTGCTACGTTGCTCCTGGAATAGGTGTGCCAATGAAACTTGAGATGACATTGTTTTATCATGACAACAGTTTTCAGTTTCTGACTAAAAAGGGCTTCAAGGTAGGCTTAAAATTCATGGGGAAAATCTAAAACGGTCATTCACATTAACATGCATTTTACCTAAAAGCAGATGAGGACAAGCACCAGTAATCAGGGTGCAAACTATACTCAATGCCATGGGAATCAAACTGTTATATCTAATATTGTTTCCTGCATATCAAAAACAACACAGCCCTGCTGCTACTAATGATGTATCATCCAGAAAAAAAACACTGAATGGTCAATTAGCCGGGGAAAAAAAGAAGTGTACACAGGTTTTAAATGCATCTGGTAATACGATCCATTAAACAGTCCGACAGAGGTGCAAGGTTGATGAAGCTGGTTGGTGGAAAAGTCAAGGTTAGCACAGAGGGTGGATGTCCTGAACTAGAATAATGTGATGGTGGGTGTCCTTTTCTTTTAAATGAAAAGACCTTTGAATGAAATTATTAAAGTGTGTATTTGTCTCTGCCTGCGTGGGTTTCATTTCTCCTGTTTGTCCTTTGTTTCTTGGTTGTGTAAACATCGAACAAGGTGACTTTCATTCCCGCCTTTGATCAATTGCAGGGAATTCTTTGTGCATATAGCTTGGCTCTGGTGTGTGTGTGTGTGTGTGTGTGTGTGTGTGTGTGTGTGTGTGTGTGTGCGCGTGCACACAACGTGGGGTTTCTCCTAAATCTCTTTACAAAGTCACAGACCGGCTTGAAGGTTAAAGCAACATTTCGCTGCATATAGATTTGACTTGGTTCACCCAGTCATATCTGCTGACTTATTTTAGCATGTTTTATGCTTTATTTCTTTTCACTCACTGCTAGCATCCTATAGAGTGAGGTTAAGTCTTCAGGAGATTAACAAAGTACAGCAGAAAGTCTGCTGAAGATATGGAATCATAAAGCTGTGTGTGTTTCAAAGCAGCAGCACCGCTGTGAACCGCTTCTCCTGGAAACATTCCTCAAAGCAGCAGCAACAACTAGCAAGTGGTGGTGATGATGACTGTCGCCGCAATGCAGCAGCATCAAAGTCGACAAACAGACAGACGCAGTGAGTAGGGTGGATAAAAACGGTAAATATTTCTTTCTAATCCTCCACATCCGACTGTGTGCTGGGAGCCTGACTGCTGTCTTGGCCTGTAACCACGTCATTATCATGACCACTGTCAACACATTTGGCTGGTTTGCATTTGCTTGTCTGTGTGGCTAGAATGCATTGGCAACTGCTTCTGGCCTAAGGAGGAATTATGTCCCACTTCATCTTTCTTCTATATCTGAGGGGTAAAATAATTATTTAGGAGGCTAAAAAAGCTCAGCTTAAAGCTGAATCACCATGTCATTTAGTTTGACAAATAAAATAACATCATCTTAGGAAAGAGTTTGATTCAAGCCTGATTTCTTTGTTTATTTTACTTTTAAATTGGCGAATTTAACAGAAACCAAATAAAATATTAAAGGTAAAGTACATTTTGGCAGTATAAACAATATTTTTCACAAAATTCCTGTAGAGATAGATAACGGTCGCAAGACCAGTCGATACTGTTATATTCCCAGCGGATGAATAGGTGGCTTCATTCAGGTATTTCTTTTGTCTTTACAGCCGACGGACTTTTACTCTCGTGGAATTGATTTTGGCCACAGCAGGGAGCCGTTTATTGGGAAAAGATTCCAACAAATCAGCATAAAACAGAAATGTTTCCAAAAAGTTAATGAAAGTCGTTTATTATTTAATGGTTAAAGAGACAACACTGAGCTTCGGTGTTAGACAGTCAAATAAAGAAGCAGCATAGTGCAAAAAAAAAAACCCATAACCACTGCAATGACCCAGTTCTCAGCTGTAGTGGTGCCTGATGGGAAGATGTGATTGATGTTCGTGCAGGTTGTTCTGACTACACCCTTATGGGATTAAATGGGGTCACCACCAACGGGGACTAAAGCAGAACATGAACCGTATGATGTCAACCGTATGGAAATGGGGGAGAAATGGCAAAAAGGCAGCATACCGATTTTATAGTCAACAAATTATGTTTAAGGGCAAAACAGACCTGCGAATGAGGCCTCCTGTTAACATTTGATGTAAACTGTGAGACTGTTCTAAAAAGAACTTCATTCCCAGAGAAATCTAAGAGGAAATGACCTTACTTGATTAAGTTAATAGCCTGAAGCGCTAGTTTGGAGTCTTATTCAATATAGCATGCTGTTCCTTTTGTAAACTGTAGTACGATTCAGCACGGGAGAAAAAAACAGACAATAAAGCAATATATGATTTAGTTCCTCTGTTTCATCATGCCTGGGTTCAAAACACCAAGCTGGAGAAGATGCTACATTCACTCTACACAGTCTACTCCTTCAGCCTATTTCCAGTTAAAAAAAAAAACAAACACCCACAAGGAGACAGAAAGGCCATTACAGCCAGAGTGGAGGTGAAGCATCCCATCAAAAACAGTTCTGCTGTCGACAGCTTTTGCATTTTAAATCGTTCAGCAGTACTGAGATGTCAAACATTTCGTAGTGATTTTTTTTAATTTGACAGTTTTCAGGCGAAACCTTAAATCTTGAATCGTGTTCAGTTAAATAATGTTCCTATTGTAGATGTTTTTCATGTTTTTCCAAGCCACTGCTAATACACTTCATCAGATTCCAGTGAATGTGATGCTGCAGATGTTCAGTAATATCAAAACAACCGGTCCTTTCTATTCATCTACATTTTAATCATTCATGACACGTGTTGTGTGTGTGTGTGTTTTTTTTTCCCAGAGAAAGCTGAAACAAAATGTGGTGTAGACAAAAAAAAGAGAGGGAAGGAGAGAGGTGAGAAGAACGAGGTGCAAAAATGAAGAGAAAGAAGAGAAGCAGAAATCTCCAGACAGCTGAGCACCTTTGCACTCTGAAGGAGGGGGAGGGGATGGGAGGAGGAGGGGGGAGGACGATGGGTCAGTACTGTGACAGGACTCCCAAGGGCTCCAGGGTAGTGTGCATGCATGTGTGTGTGTGTGTGTGTGGAAATGGACAAAAGTGTGCGAGACTGTGTGTCTGTGTGCACGAAGAGGGGGCAGGGCAGGAGGCTTCTATTAATAGCAGGTTTTCCCTCTTCTAGCAGAGTACACTGGGCTTGTTCAAGGATCCAGTGGTGGAGACATGTTAGCAGCTCTTGTAGAGCAGAGCTTATCATTTATAGATGACTTACTTAAACTGCAGTGTGCGTCTCTCATGAACTTACAAATCTCAGAAACAGGGCAAAGTAAGAGCTAAATTCTATCACCACACGTACCATCTACACAAATGTATCACTCAGGGTTTGTTATTAGGGGTCGAGGTAATTATGGGCTCCTTTCCAAGACACAAAAAAGTACACATATGTTCCCAGGTAGTAAAAGGTACATGTACATGGATCCGAGATATTAAGGTCCAATATAAGGAAACAGTCAGTGTTCACCCACACAGGAATACGCTGAGCAAACGATTATTTTTTTACTTAGGTTTAAGGTTTATTTAAGTTAAGAAGCATTTAAAAAGTGTCCTGAGTGTCACTATTTGTCTCAAAAGAAGTTCATTTAAAGTTAGTCTTTCAGTAAAAAGCATATGCATCCTCTATTCCCTCCTCTATTATATATTTACTTTTCATCCAGTGGTTTGTTGTTTATGTGGATTTTATGACTTTTCGGTTTGCTTATGAAGCATAGTGAGCTGAGAATTCTTCTGTAAACTTCTAGTTTTCTTTCATATCATCTGCCAAATTAGCTTTGTTCCCCTTTGTTGTGCTTCGGCTCCTTAGGTTTTATTGAACCAGTAAATAAAAAGCAGCACAGGAGGAGAATACAGCTGAAAGTCAGCCAGCACAATATCCACTGCTACCACTGAAAGCTGAAATAATAAATGCTGTAAGTGCGTCACATCGGTCTCACTTTGTGACCGTAACGTGAATGAGGGTTTTTGGCCCAAACAAACACTGGAGCAGCTGATTAAAACGCCTTCAAAAAGAGGCGAAATATCTCCTGAAAACGCTGTTTGCTCGGTTACCTGCAGCTCTGTTTGGCAGCTCTCATCAGATCCCCTGCACTGTTTGTGCTGCTTCCAATTTTGTACACAAAGTCAGGTGGTTTTTTATGGTATTCAGAATCATTTGTTATAAAGCTTATTTGCGTGTTGGGTGTAGTAAAGATCATTTATGACTGCTGTTTCTGTACTGAGTGGAATTATTATTTTTATAGGTTTATAAAAATACAAATGAAATATAAGAAAAAGCACATTTTGATAACAATAACGGAGCTGTTTACATCAAAGCTCAACGTTTTTAAAATGATTATGTAACCCAGGAGCTTCAGTATTAATTTTCCAGTACTGGAGAAGTGCTGATATGTAAACTTGACTCCTTTCTGATGCTCATAAATGTACAGCAGGCTACAATATCCAAACCTATTTACCTCCAGTACCCAATGACTGTTTTCACCCATTTGAACTCTTCATCCTCGATTTTAGTTACTGACTCCATGTCCTTGAAAAGGTCGAGGATACATTATAATACACAAAGGTTCCTTTTAGCCTGAGGAGAACTGTGCAGTCGCTATCTCAAAATGCAGCCATGCAACTGCAATAATTAGAGGAGGCAGTGAACATATTGTAGCAAAGGTTACAGATGAAAACCTTCTCTCGACTATATTTACCAGAACTATGACTGGAAATGCACTGAATGCTGAGCAGTGAAAAAACTTCGTAACACTAAATGTCTTAGGATCCGCTGATCCTGCACAAAACCTGCATGTAACACACTCCCATCTCTCCTTCATGACAAAAAAGCTACAGTCCACTGCAGCTTCACAACAAGGGCAAATCAATGACAACCATTTCCCTGTTTCACTGCTGTGTCGATGTGTCTCGTCTAGCTCGTCGAGCAAAAACGCTGCACCAGGGTTTTATTTAGAGCCCTCAATCGGTCATCGTTTCCTGTGTTCGAGATCCGTATTTAATTCTAGTTTTTGTGTTGCTGAAATGTCAAACGACAGACTCGTGATCACGTCGACATTGGTGCAGTACATATACATACTAATGCCCACACAAAACTGATGATCCATAACACTGTGTGTGGTGAAAGCAGCCGGCAGGATAGGCTGAGATGGAGCATGAGGATGGGGGTCGGAAGAGTGGAGTGCATGCAGAGAGGTACGAGCACAAGAGGCTCTCTCGAATGAGTCAGGGATGTTGCATAACAGGAAGAGGGGAGGGAATGGAGGCCAGTCGTGTCTCCCTGGCTCCCCCCCCGGCATGACACAAACCCAGCCGGAGAAGGAAGGGGCAAGCAGGTAGAGATGGCAGCCAGACTAGGGAGCAATTCAAGTCGCAAGTACATCAACAACATCAAAGTTATTTTACTTGATTAAGTCCAATTTGTGTGCTTTTCTAATTTTGCTCCACTTCCTTTTAGAATGATCTCTCATGCGCACTGGTTACTGTGTTTGCTGGAGAGCCGGAAGGAAAATGTTTTGAAAAATTTAATAATTTTTAAATATTTGAAAAATTATATATAAGTAGTTATTTCATTGGCTTTCTTAAGACCTACCATAGAACCAAGTCCGCCAGCGCTTATCTTTATATTTTACCTGCTGTAGTGCCATTTTTGGGAGCTTTTGAGCTTTGAGAGCCCAAATTTTAATAATATGTAATCATTCAGTCGATAGGAACTACCTAAACAGCAGGAAAGTGCAATAAACTACAAAAAAATTGAAAATCGTTTTTGGTTTTTTTACATATTTTTCTAGTTAGAGAAATTTGAGAGGTTTATCCTTCAAAACTGTAAATACAAAAAAGTTGCACAAAATAGTTTCCAACCACAGGAAATTTTCTTTCTTCATAGTTTTATTTCTGAGATACACCATTTTTTTCTGCAGGAAAAATGAAAATAAATATTATAATGCAAATTTGCAAGAAAAACAGCTTATGCATCAAAATAAAATATTTCCATTAGTGCAATTCGAGTTCTAAGCATCCCAGAAACCAAACAGAAAAGCATAAAGTCAAACATAAATTTTAAAAACACGAGTATGGGGTTATTAGCCATTGAAGGAAAAAAACTAAAATTTTCACGAAAATGACATCACTTCCGGTTTCGGGCAGGAAATGGCTGACATACGATAGTTTGTGCTGACCTCTGAACTAATGTAGGAAGTGTTATGAACAGCTGATAGGATCGGCAAAACGTGCTTCTGGAATATTATGTTTTCGTTGCGGCCAGTGGTTTTAACGCAACTTTTGCAAAGCTTTATGTGGAAGGAAACAGTGGCCTAGGACAAGCTGATGTCATAAGATGTAAGTACAAACTCCCCAGTTTCATATGCAAAAAAGAATTATTGCGCTAGCTTACGTGGTTGTGGTTCTACAGGCATTTAAAAATAGTTATGCAAAAACGGAGCGGTGCCGCTCTGACCAGCCTGAAAGGGTTAATGGGACTACCTGTGTATATATAAAGCTTAGAAAACTCATCTAACCTAGTGTCATGTTTCAGCTGTGTGTAGGCAGGGATTGGACCCAAACGCAAACTCTCGGACACAAGGGATGAACTCAAAAATCTCAGCTTTATTTGGTGGCATGGGAAAAACAGGCATACGAAACTAAACTAAAACTAAACTGGGAAAATAACCTAAACTCACAAGGGAATACAAGGAGATTCACACAGCATGAGGGACAACACGACATAGAACAGAGGGAGACGCTGACTTAAATACACAGAAGGTAACGAGGGAAGTGGAAGCACACGGGGAACACAGCTGAGGAAAATTACACATTACAGCACAGGGAGAACGCAAAGCTAAAAATACTGATACTGAGACGTGGACCTTAAACATAACATAGAAAGTACACAGAGACAGCTGAGAGAGGCAGGGAGAGAGAGAACACGATGGAAAGAGGAAAACGAAGAACACAAGGAGTGGAAGCAAAGCACAATAGCTCAAATCACAATACACGGTCACACAGAGGAAGACGCAAAGGGAACACACGGGCAGAGCAGACTAAGCACAGAACAGAGGGGACACAGAAACATGAGGGGCAAGGATCACAACCTAGGAATCATAGAATAAATCACAAATGAACTTGACATAATACAAAAATCACACAAAACTGAAAACGCTGGGTCAGGAGACCCAGGACCCTGACAAAGAACATTTTAAAGA
>VUQR01033147.1:0-10340 GCA_015108515.1 Hemichromis elongatus
CTTACGTGAATAATGTATCAATTTCTACAGAAACGGCAATGTTTGCATTTCTCTCTTCCTCTCTCTCTCTCTCTCTCTGGATGGTTCTCCCTTTTCAGTCTGAAAATAGAGTGCAGAAGAAGGCTGTTGCTATGGTGATACATCCACTGGCGTTGCCCGGGACATTTTTAGCCACGCGATGCGCGGGGGGATTTAGCTCGCCTGTAACTTTCTGTAATTTCCATTCTAATTATATCACTCCTGCTTGCGCTGTGTGCCACCGCATGGGGTAAAACAGCCGAGCACGGCTGGGTGAAGATCCAAGACTGTGCTCTCTCCGCTGCCCTTACACCACATTATGCCATGCTATCGCATAATATCAGCATTCAAAGAAAGAGGAAAGACGGGGACACTCGGAGGGAGGGGGAATTTGTGCCCGCACGCTCGTTGCACTGGTACGTGAACGAGAAAGTGAGACAAAGGGAGAACTGCCAGAGCAGAAAAAGTAATGCTGCTGCAGTACTGTACATGACAGAAGGGTGGTTTTACAATGTGATAAAAGACCACACTCTGTTACTACTCAGTGGACGAATCAAATGAGAGACAAGCTGAGATTAGTTGGGTGCTCACCGGACTTAACATTAGCACCAGCAGGGGGTCTCAGCTATCACTAATCACCAGGAGTTTTAACTGCATGCATGCAGTAATATTACAGCTTTCTATGAGATTGCATAGTCCACCAGCCAGGATAGATAACACATATATGGGATGTATTAAGACAGATTATTGAGCACTATGTTTACGTGACTGAAGCACGGTCAACACGGCCTGAGACGGTCTGAAACACGGCTGTCAACGGTACGTGATGACCTAAATGAGGAGGTAACATTATAACACCTAAAGGGTAGCACAAGAGTTTTTAAAGAAGTAAAATATATATAAACAGACAGCACTATTAAAAAGAAAAAACAAACTGTGAAGCAACATTCACACAACATTCATATCTCCTATTTCCTACAAGTCCGTTTGGGTCTCGTGGATGTCGTGGGTCAGAACTAGTGGTCCTGCTGTTAGATGTAGTTTTAAAAAAAAGACACTTTTTTATGTCTACAAAAAGAGGGAATTTTAAATTGTTCATTTCAGTTTCAGGAAAAGTGGGTCAGAATTACTGGCAATAATTTCAGCTATAATTAGATTTTTTTTTATTTTTTTTTTTACCAGCACAGAAATTGGATAAGTATGGGGGACAAAAAATGGCTCTGCAGAATCTAGATTGCTTATTGTGAAGCCCAAATTCTGTATATGGCTATAACTGTTTAAAAAAATAAACCTGTGGTGACACTGAATGAATTGCCATGTAATATCAAACTGTGCAAAAGTCTTGACTCACAGTTTTGTTTCTTTATATTTTGCTTGAAACTCAATATTTGGTGTGACCACCTTTATTCTTCCACACAGCCTGAACTCTTTTAGTCAAGCTTAATGTAATTTGTTTAAGTAGTCTTCCGGAATAGTTCTCCAGGCTCCTCGAAGGACATTCGAAGCCTTTTGTTCTGTTCTCTGTCAAGATGATCCCACACTGCTTCAGAAAAGGTGAGGTCTGAGCTCTGGGGAGGCCAGTCCATGGCTGATATTGTTCCACTGTGAGATTTTGTATCCAGGTATGCTTTTACTGAACTGACAGTGTGTTTGGGGTCATTGTCATCCTGAAAAATGAAGCTGTTTCTTTCCAAATGGTATTGCATGGTGGATTAAATGGTTAATGGTAATTTTCTGTGTCTATATTTCCATCAGGCTTGACAAAATCCCCAACACCACTGTCTGAAATGCAGCCTTATTGTGTTTTACAGATGGCTGTAGACATTATTGTACCTCTCCACAGATCTTCTGACAATGTTTTGAACCAAAAATGTTCTAATTTTGGTTTATCGCTCAATAAGACCTGTTGCCTTTTCTTCTTCTTTTTTTCCCTACTCCTTAAGAATGCCTTCTTGACCCCCACTGCTTTGACAAACTGTAGATGGATCAACTGAAGGGTCAGATGTATTTCTCAGGTCCTATGTCAGGTCTTAAGAGCATGACTTTCAGACTTTCAGTTTCCTCAAATGTTTTAAGGATACAATGCACACCATGCCTAGATATGCCAAAGTGTCAGCCGATCGCTATTTGGGAATGACCTTGTTGGTGCAAAGATACTACATTGTACCTTATAACTATATTGTATCCAAGCCATCAGCTTTTTCATAGATTCAACAAAAGAAATGAGAACAAATGATGTTTTGTTGTGACATGCTACTAATAAAGTCCCTAAAGATACAATTTAAAACTGGGTGTTTGCTAAATTTTTTGTTAGATTTAGACATAACATTGGTTCATACTTTGTGTTTTTATATGTTATATGTTTATATTTATGCTCAAATAATTCATAGGAGAGAGTTAAGTGGCTTAAGAAACAAAAAGAAACATTCCTCTGGACTGAAAATGAGTGAAAGAGTAGGCAGTGTCAAAATAAAAACTTTGAATGGCATACAAAAAGTCTGAACAACCATCGCTCAACATTTAATGACAAAAAGTCTGCCTCCTTTGAAGCAAAATATAAAGAAATGAGGTGTGGCTCAAGACTTTTGGGATATATATATGATTGGCTAAAATTTTCTTTTCTTTCCTAACATTTTCCTCTAGATTGCAAAAATAGCCCTACAGTACATGACTGACAGAGAGCAGGTTGGGACCTCAATTGCAACTGCTGTAAAATCTACCAAAGAATTACTTGTGTTTGAAGACAACTTACTTTAGGTACTTGGATAGCAGCACCAACCAACTGTGTAAAAAGTGTTTTGTTCCAAGACACTGTGCCCACCATTTGGAAATAAAAAGAGACACCCACTCTTAAAGGACAGAACAAAAGTTTATAAAACACTTGTATTAATGGATAAAATGTGCAAACTCTTTGGAAAAATGAATTCTAGCACAGTCTCAGGCGTTGCCGGTCATGGATGCCTTTTTCTTTCATAGTATCTCTCCTCACTCGGGTGATAAAGATTTGTTGGGGTAGCGCTGGGAAGTAATTCTCAAAGTAAGGAATTATTTTAAAAAAGTGTTGTCTTTAAATAATTCATGGACATCAAAGACCTTCCTCATTGAACCTCATGAATAAATCAAAACCTTGGCCAAGCTCAGTGATCCACAGCACGACTTCACAACAGAAAAACCTGGAAAATGTTTAGAGATATTGCGATAAAAAAAGAAGGAGACAAAGGATGGAAAAAGGGGGCAAAGTAAAGAAGATATGTAACATCTTAGCATTTCTTGCTAATTGTCCAGAATAGTTGTAATGAATCATGTTTAGATGTTTAAAGGTAGAAAATCTATTCTGCTGAATAACCCTGGTGCCAAAGCCTGAGATATAAATTTTAAAAAAGTAAGTGAGCTGCTTCTCTAAACTACAGTGTATATGTAAGGAAATGAAGAGTCTGACTGATGTAGACGTTCCCTCGTTGACCATGACATCTTGTATTTCCTAGTGTCATTTTACGCTCCATTAGGGCTGCTGATGTTCATTAAAGATGACTGCCCTTCAGCAGATGTGGCATCGCAAACTAATTACAACTTTTAGCAGCCAACGCCCCCAAACCTTCATTCACTGTCATGGTTCTGCGACAGAAAAAAGGAAGTCGTGTAGACTTCAAAGTTTAGAAGATGCCTGAACTCTGTAAAAAGTAAAACACAGTCATTCTTCACTTCACCACGTGCCTAGTGCAGGAAACGCACCAGACTGTATAGCCCCCTTTTTAATTATTTATTATTAATTGCATTAAATGTGTAGGTTTGCAGGGGGGCAACAATCTATTATCTGATTTCCTGCATTATATTAGTTGCTTTTATGGATGGCCTTTTAACCACCTGTGTTATTATTCTTGTAAACCTTTGCACGTTTTGTTATTTTCTGTAGTGTGTGAGGCTTTTAAAAGGTAAAAGCAGAGCAGAGACATAAAACATGAGCACAAGCACAGCTTCCCCTACCAGATGCCTTTTAACGTTCGTCTCAGATATTTCATTTGCAGTGTCATTGCAGTATTGGCATCTTGCTAACTGGAATATAATATTTATAATCTAGTTTAGGGTCAATGCACATGTACACTGCAATATATAGGCTAATCTAAAAACTGAAATCTTCTTGTTTTTAATAAAGAAAATTGTGTTCTTTGTTCTAAGTTAAACTTACATAGCATTTACTACTCCCTTCAAGGGGATTCTAACCACAACAGAAAAGATGAGGAGTGGGAGGTGAAACGTGTACATTAAAATGTCTAGTTTGAGAGACAGACACCTCATACGCCTGTAACAAGCAGCTTGTTCACATGGTAGCTTTACGCGTCAGATTGTGAAAAACTGTAAAGGGAGTAGTACACACCTTTGCATGAAAAACAAAATATTTGGGCACTTTCATTTCAGAAGGTTATGTGTATAGGTAGCCTATGGACCAGGGGTCAGGAACTCCAGGCCTCAAGGGTCGGGGTCCTGCAGGTTTTAGTTATCACCCTGGGTCAACACCCCTGAATCAAATGATTAGTTCATTACCAGGCCTCTGGAGAACTTCAATGATTGCTGAGGAGGTAATTTAGCCATTTAAATCAGCTGTGTTGGATCGAGGACACGTCTAAAACATGCAGGACACCGCGGCCCTTGAGGCCTGGAGTTTCCCCATCACTGCTATAGACTATAAGAAGTATAACTATGTAAATGTATTTTATAACTTGGCACATGTATCACCTCTTTAATTATTTTTTTTCATTCACTTTAGTTTGATCAGTTATACTAAATAAAAAGAAGTACTTTCTTTCACAAATAGTTACATTTCTAAGGAACTCTAAACTTTTTAATGGCAGTCTATATTCTGGTAGTAATACTATAGCCTACACTGTGTATGTAATCTGTTAAAAATAAACACAACTATCTTTGGTGGGTCAGCATTGCACGAATCCTCTCTGTGTCTCGTTTGCTTTCTGTTGTTAGCCCTGTACACTTGCTGGCGGTACATCTGACCTACTTTTTCCAGCCAGTACAAAAGATAGTTAACATGTGTCAGCTTGTGCAAACAAGTTCCCTGTGCCTTTAAATGCTCCTCTATTCATTTCTAGAATACATGACCTTTTTTGCATGCTGGTTTTTGCTTTGGGGAAAGTCTGGTTCTGAATTGGCCTATGACAAACATACAATAGTAATTGAATTAGATGGCCTACTTCTGCTTAGTTACCAGTTAATGTAGGTATGGTTATTCAATTTCTCCACTTCCAGCTTCAGCAAGAAGCTAATGCAGATTTTATTGTTGGATTTAGTCTATTTGTGGCCTTGGCAAACAGCCTTGTGCCTTTCTCTGTGAGTTAACATTAGCAGTACTAAACTGGACATGCCAAGTCTTATTATTAGTGCCTCTAAAATTAATTCCAGTACAGCAATTCATTGTTCCCTCTTGCTTAAGAAATCATTATTTATTTTTATTTGTTGTTTATCTGAACAGACTACAGCGTATATAGCAAGGTTAATATAATTTCAATTTTACCATTTTCTGCATTTTCTGGCAATGAGCCTTACTTTGCCTCTCATAGTGTTTAAGTAGATACTGAGTACTCAAACGTATTTTGTCAGATCCCTTACACACAGAAAATCTAAAAAATTGCAGTATTGGTATTTAGTTCAAGAGAAATCATTTGGATTCTTGCAGTTTTTCTGTGTGTGTGTGTTTTTCTCTCACACACAAAATCTCTTTCTCTCCATCTTCCTCTCTTCATCCTCTTGATTCCAAGTAAAGCAGGCAGGCAGTCTCCCTTCCACGGGAGGCCCACTCCACAGCAGATAATAGTCCATTCCACTCATTTTGGCTTCCTTTTATTTGTTCACATCAACATCAAAGCCTGTCTGTTTCCTCCACTGGGGAGCAGGGCTTTAAGTCTTTGACTGATCTGCCTCGTTCACTCATAGTGCTGCCCTGGTGATGCCCATCCCTTATCGCATGTGTTGGAAACACACGTTTTCATACATGCTAATAGACACACAGAGAGAACAAGGAGCTGCATAGGCATATTTAGAGCATGTATAGAAAGCCTTACATAGAATCTGTACGTTCTAAAGTGTAGTGGAAAGGAAATAATAGGATTCATAATGGTTAAGGCAGGGATACACTAAACAGAGGAAGAGCACAGGTAACCTATAGCAATGCTCGCTAACTAGCTTGCTGTGGGAGATTTAACACTTAACACTAAAACCAGATATATGTGGTTTTAGTGTTAAGTTATCATCTTCAATACAGAAGTATTTAATTTTGTAGTCTTGTGTTATCAGAGATTCAACAAGGTACCTAGCACAAAAGCTGCTAAGCACTAGGCAGATAGCTTGCCGTGGTTCAATTCAATTCAGTTCAATTTTATTTATATAGCACCAAATCACAACAACAGTTGCCTCAAGATGCTTTATATTGTACAGTAGATCCTACAATAATACATACAGAGAAGAACCCAACAATCATATGACCCCCTATGAGCAAGCACTTTGGTGACAGTGGGAAGGAAAAACTCCCTTTTAACAGGAAGAAACCTCCAGCAGAACCAGGCTCAGGGAGGGGCAGCCATCTATTGCAACCGGTTGGGATGAGAGAAGGAAAACAGGATAAAGACATGCTGTGGAAGAGAGACAGAGATTAATAACAGGTACGATTCAATGTAGAGAGGTCTATTAAAACATAGTGAGTGAGAAAGGTGACTGGAAAGAAAAACTCAATGCTCATGGAAACTCCCCCGCAGCCCACGTCTATTGCAGCATAACTAAGGGAGGATTCAGCGTCATCTGGTCCAGCCATAACTATTGGGTGGTTGATTTGTGACAAAAAAATCTTTCCAAATTTGCAATTCAATCTCCATAGGATCCCATGTTAAAAATGGCCTGATAATTATCATTAAAAAATAATGTTTGCAAGCTGAAAAGAAAAAAAACACACACACACAAACACTTATGCCTGAAAGTTCCTATTAACTGTAGGCTTGGTGAACCTTTTTATAACTCATCAATATGGATGCAGGTGAGGATTAAATTTAGGGGCATAGCTGCTTTAATTGACAGTTGGGCTGACACAGGGAGCTACAGCTGTACCTGATCTTTTTCAGAGTAATACTTTTTGTTTGACACTTAACACTGACCTATGAATCATTCAGACATTTAAAAGGAATCTATCTCAAGGGATGAACATAGCAAAGAATAATTTAAAATTTTATCTTTAGGCACTTTCTTACTAGCGGCCTGTCTTGAAAACACATAATTTGTTATCACTTCTTTAGTTGAATCTCTGACAACTGGCAAAGATAACACAGTTTGACAGTCATAAATTTGCACCATCAAGGTGATTCCCGAAGAAAACTTGGCATATCTCATCATGGTGTGCAATGTGTCTTTATCACAATTTTTGGAAACTGGATAAGTCGAGGACAAAAGAAGAAGTGGCAGGCCTTTTTGCCAGGCTGTTTGCCAAAACCTCATCAGAAATGGTCTCAGTGGAAGGGTGGCTGTCAAGAAGCTATTCTTACAGAAAGGAAATTGGGAGAAAAAGTTGAGGGATGCCAAATTGCACAAGAACTGAAAATGAGTGCAACAGGTCTAATTGAGGGATGAATCAAATTTGATGACATTTTTGGTTCAAATTGTCATTAATATGTACAAAGGATACCGGGAGAAAGGTACAGCAGTGAGTATCTACAATCTATTTTCATGTTCTTTATTTGGAGAGTTGGTTGCTTAGTTGGAGTCAGTGCTGCATACAATAAGACATGACACTGTAGGATGCTAAGCTTTTTGTCCTTGAAACACTGTGGGATATATAACTGTTACTCTTCAATCTAGCTTTAGCCAGTGTTGGTCAGATGCGTTAGCATTACGTGAGATTTATTTACAGTGGCAAATCTTTCTGTTGCTTTCTCTGACAGCTACTATTTCTGACTTATGTACACATTGAAAATGGTGTCGAATTACAAACATGAGCTTGTTATGAAGTGGGAGGAGCTCCTGGTGCCCCAGGAGGTATTTAGACCTGACTGACATGCTGAAATGATTTCTTAGAAGCTGAAATGATTAAACCGGCAGCCTTCAAATGAACCTTTTATGACTGAAACTATACTAAGAAACATAGGGATTAGGGTTTGAAAGAAATACTGAATTAGAAATCTTTAGAGAGCATCAACTGTTGCTGTGAAAAACCACAAGGCGGATTAAGAAAGAGCACAAAATCTGCTCTTGAATTTCAAACGAACATCTTAAGTACCGGTACCATGAAATTATTTCCTGAGTTTCAGCACTGCAAAAATAATTGCAGTTAAATGTCAAAGTAAGCCCAAAAACACATCAAAACATGTGCTCTGCTTGTCATTGTTGTCCCTGAAGTTGTTAAGTTCCCCTTCAGAAAGTGCTATTGAAAGGTTTATTGGCACTAGAGGTCCATTCTTAAACGCACCCCAATGCAACACACACACACACACTCTCACATTGACGCAGAAGGCACAATGGCACAAGATCAATTACTGATCAGATGATGGGAGCTCCTTCTCTTGGCTTTCTTTAGAAGTCAAGCTCTTTGGTTTCCATGTAATTGGCCTCTAATCTCTCCTTTCTGTATTCTCTTTCTTCCCCTCTCTACTCTGGCTTTATTCCATCTGTCTGCTTGGATATCTGTCTTCTCTCCGTCTTCCTTTCCCCGTTGGCCTGTTTTCTCTTTGCCTGTTGTTTGACCACCCCCACTTCCTCCCCTGTGTCTCTTGACACTGCTCCTAATTACAAAACGCGTAGGGACCATTAGTGCGAACCTCCAGCCGACGCCTGTCCCTTTATCCATTAATTCCGTCCCTTCTGTCGTTATCTTTCCATCTCTGCCCCGCTTCTTCCTCTGTTCTTGGTCAAAAGTCGCTTTGTGTGGAACACATTAGGCGAACAAAGGCAGCAGGCTGGAGCGGTGATCAGAAAGGTCACAGCGATGTACGGCCCTCAGCACTGCTGCCAGGGTCAGGCCTGTCTCCATGTGGACACACTTAACACTCACACAGCCAACAGCGTTATGGCATTTTGCAGGAAACACTTTTTTTTTTTTTTTTAGCTTTTCTTGAAGTAGCATTCAGTTCAAAACTGGAAGGTTTCCTTTGGTTTGCGGGAAGTAAAGAATCAACAACAGTTAGTGTACATTTTAGCATTGGTTCCATTAGAAAGCGCTTTGCATGTTTATTATGAGGTAAAGGGCAGTGCACCCTCTACAAGACAGGAATCAGAAATCTTTACAATTTGGTTAATTAATCACATTACTGCTTACTAATAAACTAATAAACACAATAGATCAGTGGACCCTTGGGTCCTCTACAGGCATCGGGCATTGAGGATTGTTGCCCATTACAGTTCTCCATGTCTTTACTTGGCGAGCTCAAGGCAAGTAGATGATAGGGGGAATGGTTGCCAATGTACACTGAGTTTTTTTTTAAGGTTCCTGCCAGTCAGTCACTCACCCTCTATTGTTCCTCTCTAGTTTTCTAAGCACACCTCCCAAAGGAGGTGACATTCTATTTATCCTCTTAAGGATAACTAGTGTGCGTGGGAGCTTGCCCAAACAGTCCACATGTGTTTTTTGGACTTCGAGAAAGTCTTCAGTCGTGTCCCTTGAGGTATTCTGTTGGGGATCCTTTGGTAGCGTGGGGTGTTCTGCTCTTTTGGTCTCTGAAAACCATTGCAAGAGGTTGGTTCGCATTGCTGGCAATAAGTTCCACTCATTTCCAGTGGGTGTTGGACTCCTTCAGGTTGTCCTTTGTCACTAATTCTGTTTGCAATTTTCGTGGATAGAAGTCTAGGCAGTGCCAAGTTGCAGATTGATTCCATATTGGTGGACTCAGAATTTTTGCTTTTTGCAGATGATGTGGTTTTGTTGCCTTCATCAGGTGATGGCCTCCAGCTCACACTGGAGCAGTTTGCAGTCAAGTGTGGAGCAGAGGAAAACAGATAATCAGCACCTCATAGTCTGAAGCTATGGATCTCAGTCGGGAAAAGGCGACTTGCCCACTCCAGGTCAGGGATAAGTTGTTGCTGTTGTGGAGTGATTTAAGCCTTGTTCACGAGTAAAGATGGATGGATGGATGGATGGATGGATGGATGGATGGATGGATGGACAGACCTCCAGTGTGAGTGTGCTAGCCTCTGCATAGAATAGGGCAAGACTCAGACAGTGTCTTGCAGATCTTTTTTAATGTGAAGGATTTGTGTGGTAAAGATTTGCATTTTAATGCAAATAAACTCCATTACTCCCCCCCCCCCCCCAAAAAAAAAAAATTTAAAAAAATACA